>VYZW01014030.1:49642-78443 GCA_013401315.1 Balaeniceps rex | reverse complement strand
ATTACAGTTCTCTAGACTCCCTCTATAGTCAATGGAGAGAAATAGGCACTTGTGACTGATTTCCTAACCTAGAAATCTAAAACAGGTCACATGAACTGTATTCAGAAAGTAGATATTTTTCTCTTTGGTCTATAAATAGGGTTCAAAGCAACTAGTTGAGAGGCAGATATTTTTACGGTAGCTGAGGTAAGTGAGATGACTCCCCAAAACGGAGGTTAAGTAATTTGGTTTTGGCTTGAGAGAAATCCTATTATTCAGGATTCCTGGCTTTCAGTCTTGCAAGAACATCCTTACCTGAACATGCATATTCTCACTGCAGAAGGAGGTAACTGAGGACTCTGTGAATAACAGAAACCTATTGCATTGCAAAGTAAGAAGGAAGAACAGACCTGGTGTTACTGTCACGTCATTTCCATTGACCACAGGTCTTTCTTCCTCTTCTTCCTCCGGTGGTTCAATACCCGTCTTCTCCATATTGCTCACAGATTTATTCCTTTTGCGTTTGCCTTCAGCCCCGGGAGTGGCACCTGGGAGGATCTGATCTGTTACATTTAACAGCAATGGAGCTGGCTCTGCTGGAGGCTTCGGAGTGCCGTAATAGTTGTCTGGAAAGAAAGGAAAAGGAATAACACATAAATTTGCAGAAATACATCTGCTGCTTCTTCTTCTTTTGGCTTAGATTAATGGGATTATGTGAAGTAGGATCTGATTCATCACATAATATAAAGATTCGTTCAAAATATTTTCTGTGAAGTTAAATATTCACCTTTCATTAAATGGTAATTAATTTTGTTGGTGGTAGCACTAGTGATCAAATCATGCTCACAAGTATATACCATATTAACACTTCCTGAAACTTTAACAGGGTAAGTTAACATTTCTCTCATCCAAATACCTGACAAATAGGCAGCATAACGGAACTGTTTTCTTATTTCAAACCGTTAGTTAGGACAAGTTAGTTTTGTAATATTTATGCCACAATACCAGAGTTTCTGAAGGATCAAAAGGACCATAAAAGCATTGGCTATTCATTATGTTATGTCATTTTCACACCCCCCAAATGCTCTCACCTGCTTAGAAAGTAAATAGTCATTCAGAGATTCAGAGAGTTGCAGTTTTCAGTAATGCTTGCACTGTCTCATTTTTCATATTTATTGAATTTTTGCTGTTCATAAGCAAAGCTCCAGATTTGTAATAGTTAATGCTAATATATTTTCAAAGAAAGTTGAAACCTTATGCTTTAGGGCTTAAAATTATCTCAAAGTACTAAGAAATTCTGAGAAGATTTAAGGTGGCTGGCAGATTACCCTCTATTTGTCTCTCATGAAATTTCTGGCAACTTCTTCTGAATCACCTACTTTCTGTCAGAAGGATTATTAGATTAGATGGACCATGATCTGATCTTTTCTATCAATATCTGTATGGTTGCATTTCTAGCACATCTGGTCTCAAAACTGGTTTCTTACTGATACCTCAAATTTGTCTTAAAAAATACGGTTAAAAATACAATACTAAAATAATCAAATAAAAGAATATAAAAATATCAGCAAGTCCTCTCCAAGAAGCAAACATAAAGATAAGGCATAAAGATAAAACCATGCTATTTATACAGAGTTATCTTTTTTTCATCTGAAAGTTGCATTGAAGGGCAGTGAACATGATGCCTTACAAGTAGATTTTCAGCAGTTAGTATGGGAAACTAAAAATACTGTCCAGCTCTGAGAAACTCTCCAAAGAAAAAGGCACCTGTGTAAGGATATTAAGTTGCTGAAGATATTTGTAGACCATATGACCATTTTTTAATTCTTATCCCAAAATTTAAGGTTTCTGCACGATCAAATAATAGCAGCAACTTGCAAAAATTATTTTAACCACATATGAGTGTGACACAGATAAAGAAATATGTTAAATCTGCACAGTAAACCATCATAAGATGCATTTTGCAGGCAGAGTAAAAATTATTTCTGGCACTACTATTACTGTGTGTTTCCAATGAATTACAATGTTCAGCCACACGACCACCTCAATACAGGTAAGTAACTGAGCCGTCTTGCAACTACTGAATACTCTATGAATTTTTTGCAGTGGTTTAGCAAAACGATATTCATAACAGATGTTTCTGTAATTGTAATATACTAGAAAAATTTACTGTGTTAAATGGCCCCTGTACTCACTCTGGGCTTAGGAATGGCAGAATAAAAAACTGACTTGCTGAAGATTTTCTTTTGATTTTATGAGATCACAGCAGGTTTAAGACAGAGCCCTGATGCCAGTAGGGCAATGAGTTTTGCCTTTGTACTGTCTGTGACCTGCCCTCCCACAGTCTGCTGAAGGTCTCTCTCTCTGACTCCCAGGGCTAAAGCAGGGGAGCATGATTTGGGGTCTAAGGAGGGAAGGGAAGTCTGCATTGATCCACTCTCAAAACTGTACCTCCAAAATATGTCAAAATCAGATCTGGTCACAGTCAAACTTCTAAGCTCTGACAGTGCAGGGTATTTCCTGAAAACCAACAGTCTTGAAGGCAGTGTCAGTTGGAAGTCTACTTTTCTATTTCCTTAAGAGCATTTTACCTTTATTGGTGAGATTGCATGTCTGAAATATTACATATTTTGAAAAAAGGATTCCTCAATTTAAAAAATTCCTCCCTGACCTAAGCCATTTTACCAGTCTCAAACTTAATCAGTGCCACAGATGCCTTAAACTTCACAAAACTTGTGAAGTATGCACTGATTTCCACTGCTTTCATAAATATCAGCACACAAATCCCAGAGTTATAGGACGAGTGTGATTGATACAAACCGTGAAACTAAAAGTGCAGTACCTTGGCTTTTTTTCCTTTGTTCTTAGTTTTGCCATTGTCATACAAAACCGAGTGCAGCAGTAATTAGCAGTAATGCTAATATCCTGAATAGTAGATAAGATGTTTTAACTGAAGGACATGCTCATTCTATTTTTGGATATTAAACACTTTTTCACTTCAACTGACTGTATGCGTTAGTAGGAGACAGAGACAAAATTCATAACAAAAAAATTTCTATGAATATCACATATATAAAAATATTAGAAACAAAAATGCACATGTCAGATTAGGAGCCAAAGAGGATTTCACGCTGTCAGTTTCAAACTGAAAATGCAGTCTAATTTCCAACCTCTGTCCTCTAACATAACATGTTCTGTGCTTTATGATCCAGTAACCATTGATTTAAAAGTGAGTTTTGCATGATTAGTTGCTATCTACCTACCTACCTATCTATCTATCCTTAATTCAAACATATGCATAAGCAGTGCAAATAAAAATAAGAAACTGGTCCACAGATATTGACATAATCAGTGCATCATAAAAACGATGAAAAGAATCCATATAGTTCCAAAGGAAAAAATATGTAGGATGAAAGAACAGCCAATTCAATGAAGGAGCAATGCTCCATTAAAGAAAAATTTGAATCAATGTAACCTATATCTTCTACCAAAAAGATTTTCTCAGTGTCTTGAAATTCCTTGCCTAAGCCGTAGAGCCTTAGAGCTAATGGGATACTCTCTCATAAAGCCCCAGCAATTGTCATATCTGGGCATAATGTAGACACTAAATGTTTAAACATCATAACTTTTGTTGGCATGATGTTTGGAAAATCTCTGATTAAAATCTTTCATCTTGCCTGAGCAAAGGACAGGGCTGGTTCAAGATGTTACTGTTGAAACACTAATCATAAGGTACTGAAATTCAGCTTCCTGTAGGTACAAAAAGCACACCAAATAAATAATTTCAATTGTGTTTAATTTTAAAAAAAGAATAAATAAAAAAAAGAAAGCTTACTAAAAGAAAACATAAATCCTATGTTCATTGGCAGTCAAAAAACCCACCAGTTAGGAGCTTTAAAAAAAGGAATGGAGCACAAAACAGAAAACACCTTTATAGCACTATACAAAACCACATAGTACCCTCCCTTTTGTATACTGCCTGCTGTTCTGGTACTTGCCTCTCAAAAATTACATGGGGGAACTAAAGGAGGGCAATTAAAGCTTGGAACTGCTTAAATTGATTTGGAGTTTTCAGCTTGGAAATGGGACAACTGAAGGGGGATATGGCAGATATGTATAAAATCAGGAGAACCCTGGGAAAGTGCCTAGAAAATAAATGAATGGGTGCTTGGCTTCTCACTACATGAGAACAAGAGGATGCCCAATGAAATTAGCAGGTTTAAAACAAGCAAAAGAAGTGGGTTTTTTTCACACAGCATAAGAGAATAGTGGCATTCACTGTCAGATGCTGCCAGTATCATAAATACAGTCAAAAAGCAATTACACAAAGTCATAGAAGAAAAAAAACTATGAAAGCCTATTAAATGTAAAGGTACAAATTCTGAATCAAGAGTTCCATACAATACAGATCAGTGGAGCACAGAATGTATCTCTGCATGCCTTCCCTGTTCTTATATTTTTTGCCTTAACATCTACCAAGGGGCAGTAGTAGAGACAGAGTAGGGACTACAGTTTCCCTTGGTTTGACTCAGTGCAGCCGCTCTCTGACTCAGGTGCCTCCTCGTTGTACTTAAAAAATGTGTGCATACGCCTCTGCCACCCCAGCACAAAGTCAAGAGGTCAGTTTAAGCCAGCAGAGCTTAAGCTAAGCTCTTTGTGCTGGACCTCACTAAAAGCCTTCACGCAGACAGGCAGTGCAGACCAAGTATTTAATTGCGGAAACCCACCACTGCTTAATCCATCTTGCTGCTGTGCCTGATTGCCCCAGTGCTTCCAGCCCGTTTCCGAGTGCAGCTGAATACTGAAGATGGTCTAACCCCACCAGTTTGACTCTGCTGCCGAAACGGATTGGAAGCCGTAGCACAGTTACAATCACCAAGTATTCCTTGCCACCCCTAAACTGTATAAAAAGGTCTACCTGATTCTGCAAAGAGGGAGTCAGAGAAAATTACTGGGGAGGTTAGCCCTGATGACAGAGACCAGATCAGGGAGTCAGAAAATCAGAAGAAGCAGAAAAAGGAGAAAATGAGGAGGACAAAGCAGCTAATTTTTTCTTAACCTGAGCTCACCGATGTCAGGAAGTAGTAAGACTTTTATTTTATTGATGAAGTGTTTGATGATGAAGCAATAGATCCTAACTCTTTTCCTGAGAAAAAGTAAACCCTTATGGAATTAAAAAAGACAAAGCGTTTGGGCGGTAGTAAAGAAGCAGAAGGATCACGCTGAAATGACAAGAAGACTCAGATCTGGTGACGGTCACTATACCAATGTACTCAACACCCAGTGATCCCAGTTACTGGAAGCAGTTATAAATGTATCTCCCACAACACTGTGCTCCACTTCGCACGACATTGCAGGGGCTGGCCTCACCGAACACCTTCACTGCCAGCATCCCCTGCCCCTCTCCCCTTCTGAGAGGAAAGAGCCCAAAATGCAGCATAGAGCGGACTTCTCCACTTGCCATCCTTCCGCACAGGGACGGGAGAGGAAGGGCTTTTGCCAGGTCTGCATCCCTGGCTGTGGAGGAGGACGCGCTCCCTCAGCTCCTGGCCCTGGCCAGCCTGAACCGTCAGATTGTGGGGGAACAGGGTTATTGCTGGGAGAGTCCGTAGCTCCTGAAGCTCCACTGATCTCATCTAAGAAATGAAAAAGTCTAGTTTAAAAATGTAAGTATTATGAAAAGTTAAAAGTAGTGCTGAGGAATTAGGAAATTATGATAAGAATGAACAATCAGACAGAAAACAAGAGATGTGCCAGAGCCAAAAGCTTTTAATAAGAATAGTTCCAACTATGATGTGACTCAGATTCTGAGCCCAGAATGAGATACACATTCTTTTTCGCACTTATTTTTAGAGCTGGATGAAATGATACCAGCTAAAATACACCCTTGTTTCTGCTTATTCAGCACCCCCATTTAGATTGATCTGTCTGTACTGTTTATACAGCTTTGAATTGCTGAAATATCAGTCAAAATTGTGTGAGTCAGCCACAACTCTAGGAAATGCAAGACAAACCTTATTTTTCAGTTATTAGAACAACAACTGCAAATGTTACAATGAATGTTAAATCTCTACATATTTTTTTGTGGTCACTCACTAGTGATAATAAATTAAGGGGAAAGTACTCTGAAGTCTAATTGTTGTCTGGATATGAGAGTTACATTTGATATTCCAACAGCTCACAAACACATATGGAAAAATAATGGATTGCAATGGTATACAGAGTTTTAGGTAGGCAGATTAGCTTAATTTTTAATTACAATAATAATGTGAATAAACGTGAATATTTTATTATTTGATTCAAATATTTTATTATTTGATTCAAAGATGATAGCTGCATTTGTTTATGACTAGAGGCCTATCGCATACATCAAGAAGCATCTGTTTATAATCTGTGTCTGTTTATAATCAATGTCCAGATGGACATCAGTGACAAGTGGTGTCCCTCAGGGGTCCATATTGGGACCAATACTGTTCAATATCTTCATCAATGACATAGGCAGTGGGATCAAGTGCACCCTCAGCAAGTTTGCAGTTGACACACCTGAGGGACGGGATGCCATCCAAAGGGACCTGGACAAGGTCGAGAAGTGGGCCCATGTGAACCTCATGAGGTTCAGGCCAAGTGCAAGGTCCTGCACCTGGGTCGGGGCAACCCCCGATATCAGTACAGGCTGGGGGATGAAGGGATTGAGAGCAGCCCTGCGGAGAAGGACTTGGGGGTACTGGTGGAAGAAAAGCTGGACATGAGCCAGCAGTGTGCGCTTGCAGCCCAGAAGGCCAACCATATCCTGGGCTGCATCAAAAGAAGCGTGGCCAGCAGGTCGAGGGAGGGGATTCTGCCCCTCTACTCTGCTCTGGTGTGACCTCACCTGGAGTACTGCGTCCAGCTCTGGAGCCCTCAGTACAGGAAAGACATGGACCTGTTGGAGCGGGTCCAGAGGAGGGCCACAAAAATGATCCGAGGGCTGGAGCACCTCTCCTACGAGGACAGGCTGAGAGAGTTGGGGTTGTTCGGCCTGGAGAAGAGAAGGCTGCAGGGAGACCTTATTGCGGCCTTCCAGTACATAAAGAGGGCCTATAAGAAAGATGGGGACAAACATCTTTGAAGGATTTGGTATTGTGTGCAATGGATGTTGACGACAGGAAGGATTCCTAAATGCAGGCTCCATGGACCTCCTAAACTCTGTGTAGACCTCCAGGAGCCAACCATGTGGCATCACCATGCTCTCACTTCACTGTGCTGTCAGATTCACACATCACTTTGCCATGGAAGTATATCACTTGGCATCTTCTTATGAAATTATTTTATCCTAACATTTCTGGTCACCTGTACATGTTATTTAGAGCATTCTTTTGTATGTCTTGAAATATGTTCTGCAGTACAAATACACAAGTATAGAATATTTTAAAACTGAAAAAGCTCTCTCTCAAAATTCTTACAACTCTTTTATAAAATTCCCAAAGAGGAAAACAGGACATAGACATTGTTGAAATATAATTAGTGATGTATTTTAACAAAATTCAAGACAATTACCACCTCCTTAAGGAAGCATAGCAAACTTCTTTTCACTCACTCACCCTGAGTGAGTAATTTATTTTGATGGGTGACTATACTATAATTAGGGCTTTTTAATCATTGCTGTAAGTTTGGGTGAGTAGATTTGTTCTTGGGTTCATACATTTTCATGATGGTTTTGCAATGCTGCTTGATGGATCAAAGTTGCAGAACTCTTAGTGTGGTGCCAAAGTAAGTGGAATTAAAATATGAAGACTTCTAAAGCCTTTAGATTTTAGGTTTACATTGGTATTATTTTTACTCATGATCTTGTGTCATTAAGATGGCAAAGAAGCCAGGAAAGTTATAGTTCAGATCTCTCAGGATTTAAGGAAAAAAAGTTATTAAATATGGATTTGTGATTATGTTTTTCAACAACAGCTCTGAACTTCTATTGTTTTCTCTGAAATATTTACAAGCAAAGTTATACTTTTACTAAGATATCTGCTGCTACTTTTAGTTTCTCTATTTTCAGCCAGAGACTGAGGATCCCAGAGAAGTCTTTGCCCTTCTTTTTCTAACTAAGCCTTTGAATCCAGATTGCTTAGTTCTCTGAGCCTCACTGTTACATTAATGTCTGAATTAAAAATACAAATTAAAATTTATTTACTTTGGGAGTGCTGTCAGAATGAGTTACACATGATATACAGAACTAATTCCATACTTGTTGGATATAGAGATCCCCAGGGCTACTTGTTATAAAGTCTGTTTTTCAGCCTTGCTATTTTCTAACTGTATTAGGCTTTAGCTATGGCTAAAGCTACTCAAAAGGAATGTTTTCCACAGACCTCAGGGTTCTGCTAGAACAGAGGGGTCAGAGTTATTGCCCGTGCATTCCCAACAAACACGAGCATTTTCTGGCAGGGGCTGTCCAGCTGTTTCCCAGAGGCAGAGAGATTTTTGATGCCTTGTGTTGACGCAACTCTTCCCCAGGCAGAATTCTCATTTGGGTTGGTCTCTGCAGCTTCTGCTAACAGACATTAGGCAGATATGCTAACTTCTGTGTCAACTAATGACATTTTAATAACTGGCTTCAGGATTGTCTATTCATCTACATTAAAATAAAATCACTAATTATAGCTGTGGATTTTTGCCCAAGAGTGTTCTGGCCCCCAATGAATGCAATAGCAGAGGAAGTTTCTAAATTCACAAATACAGGAATGGAGACAGATGGGCTGTCAAACCTTCCAACATGACAGACCTCTTACTATTGGACCCCAGCTGCCCCCAGTAAGAATCTCTCTTTTCCAGACAGACTGGGAAAGACTGTAAAAGTAAGGATATATAAGTTTGTTTCAATTTCTTAATTGGTATTTTTCAAGATAAATATCAGTAGCAAATCAATTTTTGTAACCTTAAGGTACTGATAGAGTAGGGTATGACCTAAAACAATTGTGATTTTCAGAAATTTTGAAGACCCTAAAATTAAGGCATACAAAGTTAATTCTCATTTAAAAAAAAAAAAAAATTCCTCAGAGATGTCACTTCACACTTCAGTGTATTTCAGAGAGTTCAGACTCCCAAGTTTTCTTCATCTCTGTTTCCATAGTTCCATTTTAAATAGCTGCTTTTTCTTTTAACTGAAGTATTCCTTTTTTTTCTTTCTTTTTTTAAGTACTGTCGTGGTTTTATCCTATAAATATTCTGCATTCCTTAGATTTTGTAAATTAATCCTTTAGCTATTTGCAGTAGCTCATCTACCAATTTAGGTTCATATGCAAGATTAATCCCTAAAAATTCTGTGTAAGAGTACAAGAAGCAAGTAGAAAGAACGATTTCACCTTTACAGAATCAGATACTGCCTGAACTGTTTTCATCATGCCTTTAATTCCTACCAAGACTAAACCATGTGAATAGATACAACCCTCTTGAGCACTAAATCTCTCACAGTTGGGGAAATAACAGTTCTCCTGTCAGACCTGGGAATCCCATGGGTTGAAGGTGTAAATACATTTCAGATAAAGTAACTATAAACCATCCTGTGTTAAGTCCAGGTGGAGGTGGCTATGGAGAAGGAACTGTCTCGCTTTAAGATTCCTCAAAGATTAAGGTCCTGACCTTATTTCTCCCAAATATTCTTCAAGTTTGTATTTCTCTCTCAGAAGAAGAACAAATCAATTTTAGATAACAGCCTAGAAGAGAGAAGACTTCTTATCAGATGCAGCAGTGTGCTGCACGCACTGCATGTCATCACAGATCTCCCAACCACCAGCAAATATGAAGTGACCTTTAACTTCCATGTTTTGATCTTATACTGAGCTCAGAAATAAAAAATCTAGATAGAGATTCTTAAAAAGCTATGCTTACTTATTTAAGGAAAATTGTGGACAAAGGGACAGGAATTAATAATTAATACAAAAGGGCATTTGGACTTCACAAGCAAGAATCACAGAGGTATGAATGCAGGATATTGGAACAAGGCTGTGCAAAAAACATTGGTAAGTATTTTATAGTATTTTGCACATTTTAAAGCAATTCTGTCATCTGACCTCATCTTCTAAAAAGCAATAGTACAATCTGAAACCTCTACTTTCCCATAAAAGAGACATGGTTCCATTCCTAAACCCTATATTCTTTGCTGCAGCTAAGCTGAGATACTGAGATACTTCTTTCCACAGCACATATATCATTTTTGTTGTGGGCTGGCTGTTGTTGGCTGGATTCAGCCCTTGAGTAGACACTTGTCATTGAGTCTGATCGCTAATTGAAAAGAGAGAGTAGGTTTTTAACTCATTTCGCTTTTGCTGCTTAGGATTTAGGTGTCTAGTTTAAAGTAACCAGCTCGCTCTACCCACCTGCCCTGGGTAGTGATCTTAGGTGGGATGAATTGACCTCTGGAAGTGACACGCTTTTGGTTACTGACCTTACAAGAAGGTCCAGACACCTTTTAGATGGCTAATGATAGATGACATGATTCAGACCTTTAATAACCAAGGTCCCAACACACTGCATCATGCTATTACTTTCTGCCATCATTTAAAGATTTAGGCTTAACAGACTATGAGATTGCCTACTTCCTTTGAACTCTGATTTTGTATAATTTATACATTATTGTTAAGGTTCTTGTAGAAGTAAGTGTCCTTTGCCATATTAGAGAACAGCTTGCAGCAGAGTCCCTCCCTTTTGACAGTAATGCCTACACAGTTTTACACCCTTACAAATGATCTGGAAAGGAAATATGAGAAAAGACTAAGAGCATTTCTAGACAAAATTTTATCTAGTTTAGTCTGGCACACAGAAGTGGATGTTTCTGAAGCTTCACAAGGACTAAAAAAGAAAAAAATATAAGTGTATGGGAAGGCATCACGTAGATGAAATTTATTATTGATAAATGCAAATCAGGGAACCATCAGGTTGTAAAATCACTATCCTTTCTAGAGAGATACTGGCATTACTGCAGACAGCTCACTGTACAGTAGCAGCTTCCTTCTGCTAAACAAGAAGCAAAGCTAGAACTGTAAACTGGAAGGCAGCTTATGGAAGGAATAGAATGATATGTAATGCAAATGTTCAGTAATATGTTTAAGAACTTTATTGCACACAGCATTGGCCCAGACTTTTTCAAGGAAAAAAATTACAGAAATAAAAGACGTTCTGAGAAAAGCAAAGAAAAATATAAACTTCCTATAATAAAAATCAAATGTATTTCAGTTGTACAAATCAAAAGTATTTATGCAATAAGGTGGTAAAAAGGAAGGCATATGATAAAAGCAAATAAATACAAAATTTACATAAAATTAACGATGAGAACTTGAAGGTCAGTGAGAGGAAGCACCTGCATTCAAAATTAATTAAACTGTAGAACATCTGAAGTTTTTCAGATCAAGTTTTTAGTCAAAAATGGGAATGAGTTTCAAGAACATACAGTTTCTATATCAGAAATTTTTGAGAGATTACCCGCATGTTAAATCAATCCATAGTTGCTACAGATCTATCTGAAAATGCTATGTGTAGGGGAACAGAAACAAGGTGAAGTTTACTCAAAAATGTATATTGTAGAGGTCTTATAGTCCTGAGAATTGCCTGATCTGTCTTGCCTGAGACAAGATGCTGGATTAATGCCCCCACCCCTGGTTTGATCAGTACTGTGTTTCCTTTTTTTCATAGGAATTTAGGCTTATTTTAAATGCTGCATTTATAGACACCTTATACAATTTCACAGTGGCATTTTCTCTGGGTTATAGTTGGAAGCCTGTCGTCTCCAACTTCCTTGACAACCTCAAGAAGGCACTCTAGACTGTTAATTTTGCCTGACATTTTCTTCAAACTTGTTTTCTGAGAAAAAAAGAGATCCCTGTAGTCAATCAGGTTTTGTATTCATTTATTCAAGCCGCTACCAGAGAAAGTTATCTTGCCAATTGGAGAGGTACGTAGGGAATCCTTGCCTTATGTGCCCAAAAAGGCATCTGCAGATTGTCCTGGATAGTCATCTTGCACAAAGTGAATAAATCAGATGTTCCCTATTGGTTCTTCCCTTAAGGAGTTGTCAGAACAAATAAAAATAATTCTCAGAGACTCCCAGTAATTCCAGGTAAAGAAAATGAAAAAAAGAAACTTCTAAAAAAACCCCAGAGAAAAAACTATATAAATTCTGTTTTCATCAACAGAAGATTATTATTTTACCATATTAATGTAAATCATCAGGTCTTTTTAAGGTAATTTGGTATTATAAATCCAAAATACTAAGCAATAACTAAACATTTAATGAAGACTCTGTGTTCCCATTTTCCCTTAAAGCCAGTATGATATCTCTTTCTAACGTGGTATTTTTTTACTCAATTTGCTGTCTACCACCTTGGTCCTGATATGACAGAGATATAGAGCTTTACTTTCCTTATGGGAGTTTTAATCCATAACTTTACTACCAATGAGTTCTTGTGCTATAACAAGGAATTTTAGCTCTTCCAGAGCTCAGTTACTACATGAAGATACATGATGAGGCAATTCCCTGTCCTAAAAAACCACAACTTACATGTGTTGTAACACAACTTTCAGCCAGGAGGGAAAAAAAAGGTTTAAAAACTAATTATTTTGAGTCATTCAGAAAAATTCAGATTAGAAACAAACTAATAGATATTGGGGAATAATGTAATTGATATTTCCTGGGGTGACTTTATCACATGTTAGTGGAAGAACAGAGTAGGGAAAGAGATGGCCCTGGAGTCTCTAACGAATGAACTTGGCCACACTTGATGAGTCTTCTCGCTCCTAAACTGTATAATCAGGCCACTTCTGGCTTGCTCTTCTTCAGGCCCCACAAATTACAAGCTTCACAGTGTCATTCTTCCAAAAGAAGGAATGGAGGGTCCCCTTTATCCAGTAGCTACGGCACTCTCTGGGAGTGCAAGGTGAGACATTAAATAAACCCTGACCTTCCACTACGTCTTTTCTTTGGCCACAAGGCTACCAAGAAAGTGGCCATCGAGGCCATTGAGAGTCATCACCACCATGAGAGCTTGCCATGTGTTCAACTCATATTACACATTCTCTGAGCATGTAGGACTGCTATGGAAATGCATGGGATATAGGTGCTTCCCACTCATTTCTTGACTATGACAGAATTTAGGCACAAATAGACACTTTGGTCCCAAGGCCATGGAGGACTCTGCAGGCACGGAACTGGAGAAATGCAGCAGCTGTCAGTGCTGACTGAATTAAGTGTTATTGGAGCCGATGGTCCAAATTTTGCCCTTAATTCACACTAGAAAGATAAAACACAAATGGAATTTACACCAGTGAGAGCTGTAGATCCAGCAGAAAGAGTGGTTGTTAAATGATGAAGAGAGCTTTCACTTTATCTCTCTAAGATGACATCTAATAATTGCCTGAAGGCAGTTAGACAAATAATTAAAGACAGAGGTAGAGTAAATTAATTGTTATTCACCAGGTTGACTGTTCAAATAATTTCAACTGAAAAAAAATAGTAATAGCTGAAAATTCTAGGCTTTTTTTGTTCTCTGTCAAGGACAGCCAAATGTTTTTGATGTGTGGTCTGCACAGTCATTACAGATTGAAGCCAACATGCACAACTGTCCAAGTGTTTCTTATCTCTCTCTTTCTCATTGACACACTGTGTTGCCCCAGGCTACTTTTTGTTGGCTGTCCTTGTTTTGCCTGCCTGCTTCATTTCTGATCCCAAAATCCTGTTCTGGGGTAAAAGACTTTTCTACTTTGTCATGGAAACCTCTTGACTCTGCCCTGTGAGTCAGTGGAAGCAACAAAGGGAATTAAATGCACAAACATCTGTCTCCGTGTGACTTTATTTTTTGAACGCTGCACCTGATAAAAATTCTCTGGTAATGCTAAGCACTGGCCAGGTCCTAAGGAAAAGCTAGAGGGTTAGTCTCCAGTCAACACTGCTCTACAAAAAAAAAAAAAACCAAACCAGTTTGGTATATGTAAATTCTTTAGGCAAAATATGCATCTGTAAATGAAGGAATCTTCTAACCTGTAATAATACTGTGCTTTAAACACTGGTACAATTATACATGTTCCTCCTGTGAAATAAAGTGATAATCTCAAATTCTAAGTGTATCAAATGGCCCAATGTTTTAATTATAGCAAAACTTTTACAGAAGACCTGTATTTTCCAGGGCCTTTATTCCATAACGAAATTACGCTCTCACAGCCACAGATATCAAAGATCTGATTCTCCATTTGCATGAGCATAAATCAAATACTTCCAGTGAAGTTAATGGATTTACTGTGTTATGAAGGAGATGCAAAGTTCAAGCATTTAAAAAGTGCAATTCTGTGAAACAAAGGGGTTTTTTTGGTGATCCTTGAGTGATTACTTATGACAGCATTCACCATATTTACTCTTGTAAATGGCAAATAATTTCTCTTTAATTTTCATTCTGGAAAGAAAATGGTTGGGAAGAGTCACATAGTAATAACAACCTTGAACACTTATGCAACACTTCACATTTCAAACTGCTTCAGAAATATAAACCAATTAAGCTGTCGTTATGATTTATGCTAAGGGAGACAAGAAATATATAAACAAAGTCAAACAGAGATGCAGGGCTCCAAACTACAGTTCTGTGAGTTACAAATCACAGAAACAGCTTAGGGATGTAGAGCACAGGGGACTGGGCTAATCCTGGGAAGCGGAAGATAAAATCATGGATCAGACTGAGTTAAGAGCTAATACGTTATTACCTAGTTACTGGTGAATGGTCACTTCTTTCCATACGCAACACAGAACACTTACATACACCACTTGGCTAAACAAGCATTATCAGCTGTGCCGTTCACCACTGCAAAGATCTACGTTGATTACCTCATTAATGAATTTCCTGAGATCTTATTTACAATGCAATCACCCCTAGTAGATCTGTCTAAACTGATAACCAAAGGGCAATTAAAATCAGTACCCACACCAGACCATTAGATGATTTAAGGAGGAATATCTATGCTATTGGTTCCTTTTAAAAATACATTGTTAACTTTAGGAGCATAAATGTTAATTAGAGTAATGACTTCATTCAGCAATTTCTTTTCTACAAGGCCATTTGGATCAGAATCCAGCTCCTCTGTTTGAAAGGGCAAGTTCTTTTTAATTAGGACAGCTACTCCATTGGCACTAGTAATAAATGAGAGAAGAGATAAAGTTCTCACCCACCAGCATTTTTCCATTTTTTGTTTCTGTGTAGCATTCAGTATTTCAGAAAATAACAGTTTTATTCAGAAAAAAATTAAAGTCCTCATTCTTTTAATGTTAACGTACATCTTTTACAAACATTTATTTGCAGCCCGGATATTCTCATATGGTCATTTTTGAGATAAATTCTTCTCCTTGCATGCTTGAGCGGGCAGAGCAGTAGCTTTAGGTCATTGCTATTCCACTGGATCATCCCCCTAAGGCAGGGGTCTGTGCCAGAGTGAGACTAGTTAAGAAAAAGCTTCAAAGACTATTTAATTTCAAGCCTTCTCTGCTTTTGTGCATCTCTCACCCTTCAATCACGCTCTGACCCTGTCAATGCACAAGCATGCAACTGGGAGAGGACGGGCTGCTCTTAGCAACGGTAATGCCCAGTGCCTTGCCTAGTGCTGACCTGAGCTTCAAAGCAAAGGGGTTCTGATTTGAACCTGGAGAAATCAGAACAGGAACAGACAGAAGTAACAAAAAAAAGTGTGGGGTGGGAAGAAAGAGCAAGGAACACACTTGGAAAGGCAGGAAAACTTTTTCCTCATCATTCTTGCCTAGACTGGAAAAGCCTTATGAACTTTCAAAAGACAACTGTCACTTTTCCCTCTTAAAAGTTGGGATGCCTTATTACAGAGGAGGTTGGATTCTTACCAATTCAGTTCCTAGCAATATTTCTTAACTCTGTCCTTTTAACTGCTGGGCATCTGTATGCACTGGGCATATGCAGTTACAGCTATTAGCACTAGAGGATGGTCTGGAGTCATCACTAAGATAAAGGTGTCAGACAAGCAGTGATGGGACAAGAAAGGATATACCCACCAAGGCATAACAGGAGTTGTCTGTAAAGGTACTGCTTTTAATTTGTACCTGTGATTCTGGGATAAAAGGCAAAGAAGAGCCTGCATTTCATGACAGAAGGCAGTGATGAGGCTGCAGTTACACAGTTACTTCACCTATCAGAGCAGTAAGGTACAAAGGCTGATCTTGATACTCTCAGAGGCTCTGAAGTACCATGTTGCTGCAGGTTCTGAGACCCACAGGACACACTCCTGTCCCTGAAAGAGCAAAGGATAAGAAAGAATAGACATGACTGGGACTAGACATAGAATCATAGAATCATTTAGATTAGAAAAGACCTTTAAGATCATCAAGTCCAACCGTTAACCTAACACTGCCAAGTCCACCACTAAACCATGTCCCTAAGCACTACCTCTACACATCTTTTAAATACCTCCAGGGATGGGGACTCAAACACTTCCCTGGGCAGCATGTTCCAGTGCCTGATAACCCTTTCGGTGAAGAAATTTTTCCTAATATCCAATCTAAACCTCTCTTGGTGCAACTTGAGGCCATCTCCTCTCGTCCTATCACCTGTTACTTGGGAGAAGAGACTGACACCCACCTTGCTGCAACCTCCTTTCAGGTAGTTGTAGAGGGCGATAAGGTCTCCCCTCAGCCTCCTCTTCTCCAGGCTAAACAACCCCAGTTCCATCAGCCGCTCCTCATAAGACTTGTGCTCCAGACCCTTCACCAGTTTTGTTGCCCTTCTTTGGACATGCTGCAGCACCTCAATGTCTTGCTTGTAGTGAGGGGCCCAAAACTGAACACAGTACTTGAGGTGTGGCCTCACCAGTGCCGAGGACAGGGAGACGATCACTTCCCTAGTCCTGCTGGTCACACTATTTCTGATACAAGCCAGGATGCTATTGGCCTTCTTGGCCACCTGGGCACACTGCTGCCTCATATTCAGTCGGCTGTTGACCAGCAGCCCCAGGTCCTTTTCTGCTGGGAAGTTTTCCGGCCACTCTTCCCCAAGCCTGTAGCATTGCATGGCGTTGTTGTGACCCAAGTGCAGGACCTGGCACTTAGCCTTGTTGAACCTCATACAATTGGCCTCGGCCCATCAAGCCAGCCTGTCCAGATCCCTCTGTAGAGCTTTTCTACCCTCAAGCAGATCAACACTCCTGCCCAACTTGGTGTCATCTGCAAACTTACTGAGGGTGCACTCAATCCCCTTGTCCAGGTCATTGATAAAGATATTAAACAGAACTGGCTCCAATACTGAGCCCTGGGGAACACCACTTGTGACCGGCTGCCAACTGGATTTAACTCCATTCACCACAACTCTTTGGGCCTGACCATCCAGCCAGTTTTTTAGCCAGTGAAGAGTACACCAATCCAAGCCAGTTTCTCCAGGAGAATGCTGTGGGAAACAGTGTCAAAGACTTTACTAAAGTCCAGGTAGATAACACCCACAGCCTTTCCCTCATCCACTAAGCAGGTCACCTTGTCACATGGGAGTCAGTCTTCGGCTGGTTGATAGGTACAAATTCCTTCTGGATTGTAGTGCTGGTCTATGAGCTCTTGGGCAAATTATGTGTGCAAAAGCATGATGTACAGTCCCCTGCAGAAAATAATAAATAGCAGACAAGATAGGAATAATCTGTGGAGCAACTTATGTCCTCTCCACATCAGAAAGAATGGCAACTCATGCAGCCAGATGTGTGGACATGTATATACATATGTTCTAGACACACATATGGTAGTAATGTCATGCTTAAGCAAGATTTCTTATGCACCTACATGAGAGAGAGTTTTGAAAGCACTTCTTAGCTTGTCCCTAACTTGGTCACCACGTGGAAATACACAGAGGCCCTTGAAGAACAATTTATTTGGACAATACCAACAATCTCTTCCTAAGACAAAATACAGCGAGGAACTCTCTTACCCTGACATAGATCCAGAACAGTATTGCTGAAATCAATGTCTTTAATCCTATAAATGACAAGAAAGCTGAGTTCCTTATTTCTAAAAACAATATATTCCTTGTTCATACTTATGGCCAGCTAACACTTGGTCTGACTTGTTCGTACAAAACACAATTATGGCAGTCCAAAACTGCAAAATTAATAATTTATTATGAAGTGTGCCGAATTCTGCTCAGGTCTAAAGAGCTTTGACGGTATTGTGGCCAGTTGTTACATACT
This sequence comes from Balaeniceps rex, assembly GCA_013401315.1. Taxonomy (NCBI): domain Eukaryota; kingdom Metazoa; phylum Chordata; class Aves; order Pelecaniformes; family Balaenicipitidae; genus Balaeniceps; species Balaeniceps rex. The sequence continues at coordinate 60,269 of VYZW01014030.1, read as the reverse complement.
TGAACCAGTATGTCTAAACAGCAAAGTTTACAGAATTACAGGTTTTCCAGGCTGAAGCTACTATAAGCATCAGTGTAATGACAATGTGATGCAGATATTGCCCCTGCTAGGGCACTACATATATTCTAACCAAAATTTATAGTAAAGCAAAGGCATGCATAGCTACTACTATTAAAATAAGTCAATGGTGTAAGCTATTAATGGTTCCCAGCGTCGGAAGATCAAAGGTGACATAGGCATGGAGAATGCACAGAATGAGATCCTCAGACAGAAGGCAAGATCAATGATTACTGAGCAGGCTGCAAGGAAAAACTTACATAGCTACTGTCAGTTCTGATTTTTAAGCTGAATGTCCCACACTAAAAGTGTCATTCAGAATGATCCTAAAAGTTGCTTCTGTATGCCATCAGTTAAGGTGCTGTGTTAGCATATACTTTGTCACTGCCTTCCTACTACAAAGTTTTTGTTTTCTTTGGAAATGCTGAATTTCTGTGCACATTTTCTGCCCAGAAGAACTAAATTTACTGCTTTTACAGATGTCATTGTCACTATATTCACTAACCTTGCTGAGCAAGACCTATTTTTGTGTAAAGTTCCCAAAATAGCTTTTGGACTGCAGCATCGTTGCAAGTTTGGAACAAAATCCAAGGCTAGTGAAGTTGTACCTGACCCCCATCCCTCATTGTCGCCCTGTTACTGGACCATCATCCTTATTGATGGTTCACACGAGTGCTCCTAGCTGATTTTTCTGAAGCAGACCAGAGGGCTGTCAAGTACAAACTGCTCTGCTGGCAGATAAATGGGAACTATGGAAAAGAGAGGGGTGGGAGAAAGTGACAGTGAGCAGCCAAGGTGGCCGGTTCTTCACCAGGGCAGCTGGTGCTGGGGAGGATGTCTATCAGTGCCCCAACAAAGGAGTGAAATCCAGCTGTCATACTGACGTAATTAATTCAACTCAAACACTGCACCATAAAGGATGTGAGTGTCTTTTAACCCATTAGTTCTTTTTTGGCTCTAGCATTACCTTAGCATCCAACTCTTTCATGTTCTATCTCTAAACCTCCTTTAGTTTCTTGCAAGCCTGGATTAAATGCAGACATTTCAGGTTAGTAGTCAAAAAAGCTTTCTAAATGCAGAACTAAATGCCCTTCAGATGACTGTAAAACAAAGAATGTTGTACACTGGTTGCTTTGCAGAAATGAATAACTGGAAATCCAGAAACCTGAATGGTAGTAAGTGGATGTAAAAGTTGTACTGGGTAAATGTGAAAGAAAAAATCAGGACTGCTTGATTTTGCTAGTACTTCCTGTGACTTGGAATGAGGTTTGGGAGAGGCAACTTGACCGCTCATATGTCAGTCTGTCTGTTCACTAAACAGCAAGACTATTTATGGGAGAGAAAGCTTTAAAACAGAATTAACTGCTTAAACAGTGGTTAGAAACCCTTGGACAGAATCCATTCAGAGATTTTATCTGAAGAAAGTGAAGTATGGATTGCCATAAATATGGATGTTTTTCTCACCCAAGTGTCATTTTTTATATATTGCCATGCTGATTAATCACTTGATTGTATTTTTTAGGAAAAATGAAGGTATCTAATTCCTTTTAAAAATATTTTTCCTTGTATTTAAATTTTTGCATAAGAACTTTTTCCATGGAAGCTTTTGAGCTAAATCTAACCTATCTACTGCCAATGTAGATGTCAGTCACCAACTGAATAGCAGGCTAAACACACTAATAGCCACATGTTATTTTCCTTTTTCTTACCTCTCCAGACATAACATTTCATTAGATGAAACTGAAAAGTTAACATGCAGAACTATTTTCTATGAGGAAAGCTAGAAGTTATTTGTCGTTCAGCTGATTACATTTTAATTTAAGTAAAAATTATTGAACTGAGAACATTTTTTTTTAAGGAATAGAAAAATAGGCAGATGTTAACTGTTTTAGATCTATCCTTAAGATTTCACATACTTGCATGTTGATACTTGGATTACAGCTTCTTAGCAAATGTATTATAAAAGAAGACATTTGAGATTAAGAACCATACTTTTAAAGAACTGTTTTGCCCACGCATGCTTTGCAACTTGTAGTTGTTTTCTATACACACAGCGAATCTTTATTTTTAAAAACATTGGTACTTATTTAAGCTGACTGAAAATGAAGCAGTTTCCTGGCTGATGATGCTCTCTACAGAGTGGAATGGGACAGGAAGGACAGGAAGAATACCAGAGGGAGCTTTTCACTGTAGAGGTCAACGCATTGCACAGCTACAGTCTATCAGAAACCTCTGGCACTGCTACTGTGTTGGGAAGGTGCTGCACTGATAATGCCAAATACCTCTGGCATTATAAAAGCAGAGAGCGGTCCAATGTTCTTTGGAATGTACTATGCAGATTTTAAATGGACATTGTACATTTATAGACTAAACAGACAGTGTGTCCTTCTGGGACAGCCCTATTATGGAGTTGCTAAGTAGTCAAAATCTCACATGCGCATGGCCCATGTGCTGTGCGATACCCAAGCAGAGCGCCTACATCAGACCCAGGTGTAAACCCACCCGTGCAGGTTCCTTGCACACAGCAGTGCCCCCAAAAGCTGGCTGTGGCGGCACGGGACATGCCTGCACCTCACACGGTGCCTTCTGGTGATGCCCATTAACCATTCTAGCCCCTAACCATACTCAGGGTAGCTCTTCACACACAAAACTGCCACCCTATAGTGTCCCACTGGTGGCAGTACCCTGGGAATGCCAAAACTATTAGATGGTCCCATCTGCTGTGAATGCAGAGGATGCCAGAAATAGATTCACTCATAATGCTATGCAACAGCACTGCACCAGGCAAGTCACAACTTCTGACCTGCGCTGGGAGAGAAAAAGGACTCCTGCCACAGGATGACTCTGGCCCTGACCTAGTCCAGGTTGTTGGCATTTGTCACCATTGGGGATGTACCAACTCATACAGGAACTCCTCGTAGCAGGGTTCTGCAGGAGCTAGTACAACCCGAAACAAGCCACCCACCTCTCTTCTTGCCTATAGGAATCTTATTAATTGGTAAGAGGGGATCATATCCAGGTTCTCAGACTGTAAAATAGCATGGTACCTTTGTGGACACATTCTTCTGTGACCTTCCCTGAACTAATTGCCATTTGAATTGTTGCCTGCCTTTTAGGAAAAAAATCCAATCTTAGTTTTAAAAATTTAATACACAGTAACCCTGGGTATCTCATTACTTGCCTCCATCGCTAAAAACATGTGCTTTATGTCTAATCTGAACAGGTTCAAGTTACAGACAGGGGATCATGTTTTACTTTGGCTGCGAGACTGAAGAGCTATCTATTACCTGATACCTGTTTCTACAAACACGGCAGAAGTACTTGCAAAGTGTGGCAAAGTGTGACAAAGTCACCCCTTCAGCTTTATTTTGCTAAGTCAGACAGATTGAGGTCTGAGTATCCCACATAAATCATGTTTTCCAGTCCTTTAATATTTCTTATGAACTCTTCTCCAACTTGTCATCTTCCAGCTTGAACTGCATGCACCACAACTGGGCAGAGACAGCCAGGAGAGCTTCAAGCAGCTTCATACACAAAGGTGATGCCGCCTCCCGGGTCCTACTAGTCCAATCCGCTGCGCTATGATCATATTATCTCTTTGGCCTAACACCAGAGTGGGAGCTCGCATTTAGTTAATGTGGTTTGCTATGCTCTTATAACTTTTAACTGCCACCAATTATGAGAAAAAAAAGCATGACCTGTATAAATGTGCCCCAGACTAGTTGTTCCTTCATAAAAAATCTTTATGTTTACAACCTACTGTCATTTACTTAGATCACCTAATGCAAGTGTCTCTGAATCAGTCATCTGTCATTTAGCACCCACCCCTGCACTCAATAAAACATCTGTTTACAGATGTTTGGGTTTTGGTTTCTAAGACTGTGTAGTGTATGATTCAGATAAACACATGTTAAAATCACACTGAAAGTTCTGGCCTTTGCCTACCAGTTTCTACAGAAAAACGCAATTTTGATATACTATTTCATAGCTACTGATGCATAAGAAAGATGGCTGTGTTGCACAGAAGGAGCTGTGAGAATAAAATGAATTAAGCTTAATAGTGACAAGCTAACACAGACAAACAAATACTTTTTTGAAATATTTTGCTTCCTAATAAGTCATTACCACTGAGAAACCTTCAGAGGGTTGGATGTACAAAAGTTTACATAACAGGAAGACATGTCAGAACCTTAGAAAACAATGAAATGTATATATATTAAAAAGCATGGATTCCATCCTGTTATTGACAGCTACTGCATGACAAACTACTGGAGCAAAAATGATACATGAGATGATATTAGCTACCTCTACAGTTTTGTAACTGAAGAATAAATGACATACAATATATTGAATACATCACAGACCACTGAAACACTGTGACCTTGACCAAGCAAGCACAAAGTCAAATTCCAATGAATCTGACTTTTAACTGATGTAAATATAATTCTTTACACATACTTTAATAATCTCTTTGCAAGTGCTCAAGCAATAGGTATATTCTTATCAAGGCTTTTATCAACATTCCATATTACAGAAACTCCCGAGATGATTTGGCTCCTAGTTAGGCTACCGAAATAATTAGCTGTTTATCATCTATGATTTATTTAAATAAGTATTTTAATAAACTAGAAAAATATTTATATATTTATAAATTATATAACAAATTATATCCATCCAGTTTTCACTCATCTAGTTGTACACCCATTCGGGCCATAACATAGTCGAACATTTGGTTATAATTATAGTATGTGCTGTAGTGGAAGAAAGATTGGAATCAGACTTTTAATCCTCTTGATCTGCTGCAAGCTACGCTGCTGTACAGTTTGTATCTGTTTAATGTGACTTCTTAATGAAGACACCTTCACAGATTATGCTGAGAACATGCTATGTCAGGGACACATTACTAAATGTAGCTGAAAAACTACAGTTTTCACAAAATGGCTGAAAAAGCCTTAGCATGTAAATTTGTCTCAGACTGTAACCTGATTCTGGTACTTGTTCATGAAAAACTAGCTTCCACTTCTCATGTTTATTTTGAGTGGGCAACAGAAAGAAGGAGATAAAACCAATGTGAAGACAGCAAGCTTTGATGTTAGGAACATATTTGGTTTTATTTAGGAATAGTTGAAATCCCTACACACTCTAAAAAGTTTTATGCGTTTTAGTGCTCCAAAGGATCACTCAAAACTTATTATTTATTTAGTATCATTCATCTTCCAGGTGCTTTAATGACTAGAACATCACAAATGAGAGACAGAAAAAACCCATAGTATTATCTAGTTCAGCACTTACCAGTACAGAGTTTTTTTCTTGCACTGCAGTTATAGAACTTTCCTGAGTCTATTTTAAATATAATTAAGGTATAAAATCAATCTTAATTCGTCCTTTTTTTATCCAATCCCCCAAAAGAAATAAAAGTATATAGCTGAGACAGATTCTGTTGAGAAAGAAGAAATCAGAATCTAACAAGTATCGTAATTTTAAAAGGGCACTTTACGCATTCTTATCCAGCCACTGGCTGAATACTCCGATTCCTCATAGTGAGAGGTGGGGGAATGTTATGTTGCAACTTGGGAGTATTGCACTGAAAGTGATAAAACCATTCAGGTTGCTTTGCTGCAGTGGTCATTTGCTGTCAATGTTTCCTCCCCTCAAATAATGAAGAAAAATTATTACTTTTAGAATGATTTTACTGATGCTGCTTCAACTTCTTTTATGTACAGTTTAATTCTCAAGAAGATCTGATCAAAATGAGAATGGCAAATGAGGCAATCATGACATAAGGCAATCCAGTGGTGAAATCTCTCATGTGTTACATGTTCATAGCTTTAGACTGGATTTGCATTTGTTCTGGTTTTCATTTCTAAATTCATTATTATTGCTCTTCACAAAATATATATAAATGTTTTCTTAAAAGAAATGTGGTTTGTAAAGGGTTTTAAAGGGCAGAATGGTTGAAGACTGATTAGATTAAGTCAGGAAACCCTTCCAGGTATGTGAGGGTAGAAGTGAGGTTGTACAGATAGCTGTGAGCAGAGGAGGACCCTGGAGGACAGTTCTGGAGAGAATGAAATATTCCTTGTCATTCCAGCCAGATATTCTCCATTCTGCTTAAATGGTGATGCACCACAATGATGCCTGTATAGAAAAAGCCATGGGACACATGTCTGGAGACACCCACAAGTCTCTCATATCTGTCGTCTTTAATATTCCCTTTAAAATTCTAGTCAGATTTTTAAAAAAAAATTAAAGTCGCAGGTCATTCAGGCTGCTTTTGAAGCATCTTGTATAACTCTTTTTCAATTTACAATGGAAGCTTAGGATTTCATTAGTTCTATTTCTCATCCCTGATACCTTCCTCTGAAGTTGTCTTTCTGCAAGCCAGACTCAAAGTGACACCAGTGTCCCATGCACTGAAATAAAAAGAAAGTGGTTCCCCTAGCAACAATATTGACACAAAAGCTCTCATGATTTTCTTTCTCACTCCTGTGTCTTCTTAATGGCTTGAATAATCCAAATAGCAGAGGAAAGCAACATGCATCTGATATTAATGAACTGTAATGGCTAGAGGCAGCATGAAAGCAAGCAAAGGTATCTGTGCTATTTATAAACTAGTGGATCAGATGACTCAGCTTCACCAGCATTTGGAATTATGCATATTATTTTCCATGAGTCATATAAGGAGGTACTTTATTGTGTCAGGGTGTGTGCAAAATATTCTTACACTTCATTTTTACCAGCAGTTTGATCTGACAACTATAATATATAGGAGATTACGAGAAGTATGGGTTACACCTTCAATACCGTCAAGAGATGGGGGAAAAAGCAGCAGCCTATTAATGGACTGTAGAATGGAGTGGCCATTTGGATCCAATGCTCTGAAGAAGGCTCAGACCAGTTTGTGGCTGTTGGCCCTCAGTTGAATTTTCTCCAGGCATCAGTTTTGACTATTTTGGGTTTCTCTTAACACTTCAGCTCATCCTACAATAGTCATTCTGTCTGCAGATGGATTTTTCCCAGGGCTATGAATGTTGTGGCAAAAAAATGAGAAAAACAAATTGTAATTGTTTGGATGGAGTGTTATCAGTCTGTTTTTGTCATTTAGCATTCACACCACCTTTTCAGCATTTATAATTACAGATTAGTGTCACCTTTTATAAGATGGCTCATCCAGTATGGCTATATGCATCTTTGATGTAAGTATAGGTGATGAGGACTGTTTCTTCCTCATTACTGTGGGAACACGTACCATGCTGGGGATGCTAAAGTGTGGATCTGGTCTTCACAGCTACTTTTACATCAACCTGTTTTTTGTCATTGTTTCTGAGAACATCTATCTAAAGAACAAAATAATACTATAATTTGTGCAAAGGCAACCCTCTCAAACTCCAGCCATGACTAACTAATAAAGTTCATTCCAGAGTCTGGCTAGGTGCTGGATAAAACAAAGACCACAAGGTTGCCAATTATAGAAACTGGAAACATTGGTCTAAAGTAAAGCAGAAAACAGAGCACTCCCAAATCTTCCATATTTTAATTCTACAATCGAGAGCTAGAGGCATTTGACACACAGCCAAATACTTGTCTGATATTTTATGTGATAAGCAATGTGTAATTAACAAAAGTCTTTGCTGGTTCTTCTGGGACTGAGAACACCTAACTATCATTAGCATTCATTGGATGCCAAGACTAAATGTATAAATATTACATTACTAAAACATGAATATACATGAAAAATGAGGTATGTGAAATGAGCATGAAGTGAACCTAGAAACAATTGGGAATGTCAGAAATGGAAAAAAAAAGATTAAGTTTCTGCAATAGAAAGTTCATTGTTAACAATAGCAACGGAATTTTGTAACTTCAATCCATTTCATTGGGTAGGATTGGGCAATCGATAACAACATCTGAACTTAGGTGTCTACCTTTAATATATAAACTCCCAGGATATACAGTGGAGATCAGGATTACAACCCAGTTGACCAAGTGCAAGTGCCCTCTGCAGCTTTGGCCTCAGTAAGATACCTTGGACATTCACACAGGGCTGGAAGATATGAAGGAGGACCTAGAGGAGACATGTGCCCTTCTGGACCAGCAGCTGAAAGTCCAGTGAGATACACAAGGTCTGCATATACATTAGCATTTCAGTTTGGATCAGAAGTGCACATCTGATGCAACCCCCCATTGCTCCTATTTACCATGCATCGTTGTACATGTGAAGCCATCTCAGAGCACACAAACTGTACTCCTTTCTGATGAAACTAACACAAAAGATGTCCTTTGGCCACCAAAGTGCATTCAATCTGCAGGACTAGAATAGAGTATAACCTGCAGGATGTATGCGGTGTAGGCACCAGGACCACAGCACATACGCGTTTCTCTTTACAGATCTGCTCCTGTATTACCATACTACCTGCTAGTGCAAAGACAGTCTATGTTTTTCCAAATGATACTAAATACCTTTGTTTAAGCAACTGAAATTCCCTGGCTTGACTCTCTATGTGGAGATGAGGGAATGACTCACTTCAGCCTTAAGTTGACATCTAGCATCTGATCTGCTGACTCCCTCTCCAGGCTCCCCTTGGCTAATTAACTGGGTCTCATTAACTGACAGCAGTGGGACATCAGACTTCCAGACACAAGTGTTTTAGCACTGAAATGACTCCCACCCTTTGTATCAGCATCACAAAATCTTTTAGGGACAATAGTTTTGTCACCATCCCCAGCAAACATAACTAGAAACTATAGTCTTCCTGGATACATGCTCTGCTGGCAATAGTTGAAATGGTGTGGATGGTCTTGGATATCTGACAGGTAAATAGAGCCCTTTGATGTTCTTGTCTATACATCCAATATCCTTCAGAAGCTCTACACTAAATATCGAAAGAAAACCTAAACAAAACATCAAGTAATACTGAAATGTTTAACTAAAAGAGAACAAATTGCAGCTAACACAAACAAGAGACATAGGGGCAGGTTAGTGCCTATGAAAAGTGAATTTCTGTTATTTGTAGCCAGATGTTAGTTTCTGCTGTGATTTTTCATTTTAGCTTAAAATAAGAATTTTAATTCATAACACTAAACAAAAGCTACTCAAATCTTGTATAAAATGCAAGTAAACAATACTTATTCACCATGTGATACTGACTCTTGTAAAATAAACAAAATTAGCATTTTTTATCAAAATTACAGATGGAAAAGATTTATGTTGTTCTTAAAGCTGGGTTCCAGAGACACTTAGGATAATAATTCCCCAAAATTGTTTTCTCAGTCTATGCTTTAGTTTACTTTCGATTTCCTAAATAAGAAATTTTCTGCTGCTTCTTTTCAAAAACATTCTATAATCCAAAGAGTTTTGCTGTTAGAAATTAACCCTGAGAGCTAGATGAAATCCTTCCTTTTTAAATTTAATCTTGCTATTCTACTAATACTGCTCACAACATCCTAAATAACCTCTCTTCCTTGCTGACATTTACACATTTCAAATATTTGAGAGTGTGTTTTGCAATCACTTTTTCATCATAGGTATATACATCATTTAATCTTTTCATTATGCTGGTCTCTCTGGACTCGATTAAAAATTAAATTGAATAAATACGTAAATACTCTGTGTAATCAGGTAAAATTCCCAATCTACTTTATCCACACTGCTTACAGCTTACTCCTTTCTCTGGATTTGTTTCCCAAATAATATTGTAAACCTTAATTTGAATGCAAACTTTAAACAGCATTCAACAGAAAATCTTCTAACTCACCTTGGCACTACTAAGATTGCTGCCACAAGTATTTTCAATCATCTTAAGTGCTGGTCATTTTTAACCTAAAGTAACTGCATTCAAAAGTTAGGATAAATCTTCAGAAATTATATCATTACTTTAGTTAATGCTGAGATAATTAATGACAAAACTGCTTAACACCAGAGACATGACTCCCCATACAGGATGCTGAGTTTTGACAGGCTCCTGTAATAATAAAAAACTCTGAGGATACGGAAGTATATGAGCAAATTTCTACTGGAATTTATAAGTCCCATTTAGTGTTTGCTGTAGACAGTAAAGACTTTCTCCTAAGCACTTGTGGAAAGATTTTTTTCCCTGCTATACCAATAGTCCATACTCATTGGGAAGGGGTCAGGAAGGCCAAGGCGCAGCTGGAGCTGAATTTGGCGAAGGATGCAAAGCATAACAAGAAGGGCTTCTGCAGGTATGTCAACCAGAAAAGGAAGGTTAAAGAAAGCGTGCCTCCCCTGATGAACAAGGATGGCGACCTAGTGTCAACAGATGAGGAGAAGGCTGAGTTACTCAACAGTTTTTTTGCCTCAGTCTTCACTGGCAACCTCTCTCCTCACCCCTCCTGAGTTGATTGATGGACCACAAGAAGGGGTCCAGGGGGGTAAAGCCCCTCCCACCGTAAGGGAAGATCAGGTTCGTGACCACCTGAGGAACCTGAACACACATAAGTCTATGGGACCTGATGAGATGCATCCCAGAGTCCTGAGGGAGTTGGCTGATGTAGTTGCCAAGCCACTGTCCATAATATTTGAAAAGTCATGGCAGTCAGGTGAAGTCCC
>VYZW01014030.1:28870-49033 GCA_013401315.1 Balaeniceps rex | reverse complement strand
TCCAGCTCTGGAGCCCTCAGCACAAGAAGGACATGGAGCTGTTGGAGCGGGTCCAGAAGAGGGCCACAGAAATGATCCGAGGGCTGGAGCACCTCTCCTACGAGGACAGGCTGAGAGAGTTGGGGCTGTTAAGCCTGGAGAAGAGAAGGCTGCGGGGAGACCTTATTGTGGCCTTTCAGTACTTAAAGGGGGCCTATAGGAAAGATGGGGGGACAGTCTTTTTAGCAAGGCCTGTTGTGACAGGACAGGGGGTAATGGTTTTAAACTAAAGGAGGGGAGATTTAGACTGGATATAAGGAAGAAATTTTTTACACTGAGGGTGGTGAAGCACTGGAACAGGTTGCCCAGAGAGGTAGTGGAGGCCCCATCCCTGGAAACCTTTAAGGTCAGGTTGGATGGGGCTCTGAGCAACCTGATCTAGTTGGAGATGTCCCTGCTCACTGCAGGGGGGTTGGACTAGATGACCTCTAAAGGTCCCTTCCAACCCAAAGCATTCTATCATTCCTATGATTCTACGTGAAGTAAAAAAACCCAAAGATATGGTTATAAAGATGTGTCTTTCTTTTCGTTTCTCAGTTTCTCAAATTTATTCATTCTTACCACTTGAGCACTTTGTGTGGGTAACTAGTTTGTGGATGAGGTCATTTCAAGGATTATTAAAATTCTGAGCTATGATTACTGATTTGATTTGAACAGAGAGGTCATGTGTTCTGGGTTATAACAGGAATAATACCATGCAAAATCCTAAATGGAGGACAATCATGAAACAGCATGTTTATGGAAATACAACAAATATTCACATTGATTGTTGATGTATCTGCTGAGATCCAAATACCTAGAACACAGAATAAACCATAAGAAATTCAGTAAAATGAGACTACAAACAAGTAGTGTACTAGAGTGAAGGGTTATTTCAATTCCCAAAGTAATAACCACTGAAATAGATATCATATTATTTACTGTATTTTCATTTCTTAACATCATTTATTTCAAAGCCACAGGCTAAATAGCATGCATTAAGATAATTTTTTATAACTATCAGTGAAAATATAATTTTAACTGATAACGGAACACAAATCAGCACCTTCTGATTTAGACTTCCCAGGTTCATTAACTGACCTGGATGAGTACATCATAACTTTACATTTGGATGGCATGGTGATTTTGTAAGTGACTTTAAGATGGGAAAATATAAGCTGTAATATCCAAAACCCAAACATCTAAATCCATCTCATCAGCAATTTTCACATTCAGCTACTTTCTTAGCCTTATGATAGCTGTTTCCTACTGACAATAAGATGCTTCTAGTCATGTATTTTTCACATTATTTCATGCAGACTGCATTCAGGTTTATTTCTCAAAACTATAAGTTATCTTATATGCTACAAATTTTACATTTATAGTGTCATTATATGTTCACCAAATATATACTCCATGATCTGATTTCTAAACCCTCCGTCCATTCCCTGTTGGAATGTGCATCTTAAGTGTAGGGCACTGTGAAAATGTGTTGATTTTGGAATTAATATTTTAAACACATATAGAATAAATTTGAACTATCTCATCATTCTTTTAACGTTTTTTATAGAATGTATCAGCTAAATGATGTTTGACAACTTTGCCCCAGTAATAAGATGACTAGAGAAAGACATTTTCCATTAATGACTGTAGCTGCTCCAGTATGAGACACACTTGGGAAGCCTTATTATACCGGCGATGCAATTGCACCTTATGACTCAAATGTTAAACTATGGATATGAATCTCCTGAATGAGTCTCCTGTGAATCTCCTGAGAACCAAATCCCAGTTGCCCACTCAGTTGTCCAGTTGTGTTCACTAATACAAATTAATTTTCTTTGCAGACTTGCTTTAAAAATAGGCCTTTGGTTCTTTAACTATGGTATATATAATTAGTTAATTAGCCAAAATTTGAACCAGTTCTTTGGATTAAGAAATAGTGACTATGAAATTATGAAAGGCAATACACAAATTTTTCTAGCTTTAGATGTACTCTAGATGATAAAATATTCAAGAACTATTCTTCTTAATTATCCAAAACACAGCAGATGCTCCTTATACCCTCCTCAGAAGAGACAGAGGAACATCACCTAGATTTCTTAGTGTTTTCCTTAATTGTGAAATGACTGAGGACCAATCAAATTTTTTGTCACAGTAACTTGATTTTGAGTGTGAAGAAATATCCCTCACAGCCCCCTCAATCAACACGACTGCATTAGCAAAAGCCCCAGACTGGACATATTAATACTAGCAAAGAACGCATTTTGCTGGGATAGTTTATCTTATTCAAGGAACCAGTGGGAGTTCTGTCCTTATAAAACCTCTCTTGCTAACATAAGCTACATCTTCTCAAGAATGTTCTGCTGATTTGAATATATCAGCAAATATGTTTTAGTGTAAGAACTCTTTAATTCAATAAAAAATTAATACAATTCAAGCCTTAATGCTTTTACTGAATAAATTAATTAAAATTAACTTATATAGTAATGAGGATTAATGATAGCAAAGTATTACCTCATATTCAACCAAAGTTTTAAGCAAGTTCCTGACATTTTCAAAAGTATTGTATGTATCTGAGAATTCAGTGTTCATTCAGATACACTATTTTTTATCTTGTCTCCTTTATAAGAAGGCTTTTCTAATATTGAAAGTCCTCTCTAGACCTTTTTGGAACTTTCCAGGTTATGTCTATACACCCTCCCTTCTGTATCTTTCCTTTCTTTACTCCCTTTGCCTTCATTCTGCTGTTGCCATTTTAGCTGTTTAAAAAATTATGCTGTTCGGGGGAAAAAAAGAAGCATGATTTCCTACTAGGGCCTGGAACCTAAATGAATTGCCTTGGATAGCAGGAGACAAAGTGCTCAGATATAGTTCCCTTTTCACAAATACGTTTGAAATCTCATTTTATTGCTGTGCTTCAGAAGCAGTATTATCTCAGCCTTATTGATGTCTATTTTACTGAACTTATTGCTATCTTAGTTCATTGCAATTGCAATCCTTGCTCTCCAATTATAGGTGAAAGATACTCATTTTCAGTTAGTTACTCATGGTTCATGTGGGACCATTCAGGAATGTATCTGTTGTGTAAAAATACATATTAAACACAGATCTCCAATAAAGCTCGTAAGTTACCTAGACAAAAAGATATCATTGCAAAGTATACCACACAAGTACCAGAAAAGATAGAAAACTGCAAAGTCTAGAAAGTACAAATAATAACAAAAGCAAGAGAAAATATATGTCTTATTAAACAGTATGAAATAATCAATGAACTGGTGAAAACTGGAATATTTGGTGAAGATGATGGCGAGCTATTGATTTCATTTATTAAGAAATGGTTTCCATGAAAGCAAAAACATTAAATTTTGAGAAATAAAAGTTCTTTTGGGATTTAAGATATTTAGTCCTTATGGTTCTTCATAAAGCACCATTGAAACTCTGTAGTTGGAAGAAGGCTGGGGAAGCTTAAAAGTCGCAAAGGGGCACTTTGTACCAGCAAGCATCACCCCTGGAGGAACTAATAAAATAAACAGGTAAGAAAGCTCCTCCAGGAATGACTTATATTTGCTGCAATGAAAACAAGAATGAGAATGTGTCAAAGAAGGAGCCACAAGTAAGTGAAGGTGTGCAGGGAAAAGACAGAGTCAGCAAAGGACAAAATGAAGTAATTCTAGCCAAGAGAGAGAAAGGACATACGCTGTACTTGGTTTGACTTGCAAATACAATGTATCAGGGAAAAAATGCTGGCATAAAGCCAAGTTATTAATAAGTAATGATAGCTGGCACCCCAGCCCCGCTGGAGGTACAAGGAGGGCCTGGTGTGAAGCTCCCAGCCTGCCTCTGTGGGCAGGGAGTCCCTTCTCCAGCCTTTTTGGAGGGGAAGACAGGGTGCGAGATCCCAGCAGGCCTCAGTGACGAGGTCAGGGTGACCTGGGCACCATTAACTCAGTCTTCCTCTGTGCCACAGAACACGAGGCCTTTCTAAATCAATTCTAATGTGAAATAAAGCACAGATGGGATAGCTTTCTGTGCATTTGTTTTCTGAAAAAAAAAAAAACAAAACAAACTTGCTGCTGTAATAAGAATAGTCCAGATTCACTTTTTTTCACCTTATATTATCTACTTAATTTCAAGTCATCCTACAAAAATTTGCAGTACCTCAAAGTTTTGGTTTTTTCCAGAACAAGCATCCTGCAATTTCCCATTACTCCCAAAGTATCTTTAATTTTAATACCACCTTACTCCCTCTAATTTAATATGCAAATACTAGTTTTTTTCAGTCCTTCCATTTACTTTTTCAGCTTGGTTCCTCTTCCTTCCTGTGATGCTTTGGGATGAGGTCCCAGGTTACCCACGGCAAACCCGTCCGCATGCTAGTGAGGAGAGTGTTAAAGCATTGAAGCTGGAGGAGACAAGATAGTGAGCACTGACTGGAAGAGCTGCAGCGAAGTGACATGTTGATAATTTACACCTCGGGTCCAGAATTTGGAGCATCTCAGTGCCAAAAACAAGTCAAAAAAAAAAAAAAGCATATCAGGAAAGAATAACATCAGAATACATACACCATTCTAGGAATACTTAGAAAGTATTCAGGAATAGTTTAGTAATAGACTGAACAAATTACAAGTCAGAATGCAGGGTGGGAGAAATCAGGGAGGAATATGATCATTACCTCTTTTAGGAGGGTCAAACCCAGATTAAGAAGAAAAATTATTTAAGATGGCCTCAGTGGATAAAAATAGGAGCAGTAGATTGATGCTGTGCAAAAGGAAATCTCCAGCCAAGTATCAGGAAGCATTTTCTCACCGTTAGGATGTTAGATTATAGAGCTGTCTCCCAAGGGAGGTGGTGCAAGGAGCTTCACTGTATGAGTCATTTAAAATTAGACTGAAACAAAGCACCTGCCTATACCGCAGGCTACATAGCTTTGTTGGCAGGCAGACAACCTCAATGACCTGACAAGTCTTAACCGGCTCTCCTTTCTATCATTCCATTTAATTTTAGTCTGTTCATATTAAGGAAAATGAGAAAAAATAGCATTCTGTGAAGCACTCAGGTATTCATTTCCTCAAGTGACTGATTACAAATGAAAAATATGTAAATTATCATAAATATTCAGACATCTGATAGGTAAAAATAATGATTAACTGAACTATTCTCTGGTTTGTGTTATTATTTAGGAAGTTGTTTTAAAGCATTCTAACTCTCCCCCTACCAAAATGACGAATTTTCCTTGCCAGAAGGTGAGCCAGCCAGGGGTAATCAAATACATAAACAAGATTTAGTTATACCTGGAATGATTATGGTTAGAGCATTTATTTTTGGGCTCCTACTGCTTGAAATATTTAATTTTGCAGACACTCCTTGAGCAATGCCAAAGCAAAAATGGTAGCAGCAGAAAGGAAGATAGTGCCCGTAGAAACCATTCATGTCAGAGCAGCAAGACATCCTAAATTTGCTCCCCTGAGTTCTTCAGCATGTATTTCAGAGGACTGAATACCTCATTTCCTTTTCCTTCAATTCCAGCCGTCAATGGCTCAACAGAGAAAGGAGAAGATTTAGCATGAAGTTTTGGGGGAGTTTACAGGAAAAGAACACAGGGAACAAGTTCATAATTGATTCTTAATCCACTTCTGATATTGAAATTCACTCTCATCCTTATTATTCTTTACAGTTATTTTCCATGATTGGAAAGGAATTAACATATCTATAATTATATGTTGTAGAATGCGGGGGCAAAAAAGTAGAATGGCAAATAAGAGCTCAGTATTCTCAAAACAGGGATAACAGGTAAGCTCCATTGCAGAAAGCCAGTACATGCCCTCTTGCACTAGTAGCGAGGATATTTAACACATTTATCAAATTATATGTTTGAAGAATAGCAAATAAAATATCAATATTTAGGAAAGAGGGGAAAAATATCCAAGAACATGCTGGCCCATTAGAATAATGACCTCAAAACTACGCAGGGCTTTAAAACACATTTTGAAGAAGAGACACAGTAATCTGATCTCTCTTCAGTTTGAGAGTTTTACTTGGACCTTTGTATAGGAAGAGACTAAAATAACATCGTTTGTTCAGCTTAGCAGAACAAGGATGAGGCAGAAGACAAAGATGCTACTTTTGTAAGGGGTGATGTAAGAGTGAAATGAAAAATGAATTGGTACCTAAACGTAATTTTTAATACTGTTTCAGACATTGTAAGCTATCCTGTGTAGCCTCCAGAAACTGTTCCAGAAAAGGGCGTATCTTACAGGTCACGTGTAATATCTTCCAGTCCCACATGGGAACTATGTTGGATATCATTCATACCCAAGGGTATCTCAGTAATGTAAAGGACAATTAAGTTTAGGACCTCTATTTGCTACCAAAGCAAAGAATCATGTAAAGGAAATCAAGTACTGACATAAAAGTGAATGGCATGGGCTTATAAGAAACAATGGCCAGAAATTAAAGATAATTTTCTACGTAGATGGGGAGTGATGTTCTAGAGCAGTATTTCCGTATGAAATAAGGACAAGATATTCCATGATTGTGAGATAGCTCTTGATAAGTTTACAACAGCAGAAGGCTGGAATCCATTTCTTAGCAAGAACATAATGATGCACAATGAGAGAGGAGGCTCTTGTGGCCAAAGCATGCAACTAGAAGCACACAATATGTGCCAACAGGATGGCCAAACTAAGAGCTTTAAACTAGAAATTACAGGAGAGGTAGAGATTCCTCAACAAGCAAGCGAGCAAGTTGTGGATGGTGTAGGCAAGCTAAAAGCCAGGGGAGATGGGAACAGAAGGGACATAGCAATCAACAAAACAATGCTGAAGTGGAATCACTTTAAGCATAGGTGTATAAAGAAGGAAGGGCCTATGGAACAATCTCGTGGGCAAAGTTCTTGAGACTGTTCTGGTGAACAAGCACTCCTGGGTGCCTCTCTGAAATACTTATATACTAATGGACACCGTATGGGGAACCAACAGGAGGAATTAGAAGTCTATGTACACTTACAGTCATTGAGCTAATAGAGACATGATGGGATAACTCACAGAACTAGATTTCTGCAATGGTTGGATACAGGCTTTTTTGGAAAGACAGGCTGGGAAGGCGAGGGGAGCATGTTGACCTTTTTGTGAGACTGCAGCTGGAATGCCTGGAGCTCTGCCTGGGGACAACGTACTGGTGCATTGGGTTATTCTTCCCCAGGTGCAAGATTTTGCATTTCCTTTTGCTGAACTTCATGAGTTTCCTCTTAGCCTAATTCTCCAGCCTGTCCAGGTCCATCTGAATGGCAGCACANATGATGAGGAACAGTATTGGCCCCAGTATCAACCCCTGGGATACACCACTAGTGGCTCGCCTCCAGCTCGACTTTGTACCACTGATCACAACCCTCTGGACCTGGCTGTTCAGCCAGTTTTCAATCCACCTCACTGTTCACTTACCTAATCCATATTTTGTCAGCTTGTCTATGAGGGTGTTGTCGTAAACAGTGTCAAACGTCTTACTAAAGCCCAGGTAGAAAATATCCACTGCTCTCTGCTCATTCACAAAGCTAGTCACTAGATGATCTGAAGAGGCCCCTTCCAACCTCAATGATTCTTTGAGTCTGTGATCTTGAGGATGACCGTTTCCTAGTCTGCGCCAGACAAGAAGAGTAGACAGATTGTGGCAATCTGTCTGTCAGATAACAGATAGCCACTGTAATGTCAAAGTGATTGGCACTGATTAATATCAGGTTTACTGATATGAGGAAACCTGGAACTTGACCCTACCTGTCAGACTTCTTTTGCAATCCTAGGGAATTTTAGAGCTGACTTCCTCTAAATTTATGGTCATCAGAGCTACTGATGAAAATGGTAGCTCATCTCTGTATCTGTACCCAGTAGACTAAAACATTGATGCATTTCACTGTCCTTTGTTTGAAGAGGCATCAGCCCTGGAGTACAGTCCCTGTTCTGCTAAGGACCTCTTTTGGGATCTTAACAGGTCTTTAGCTGTGTAAGAATGTTCACCCCATCTACTTAACTCCTTCAGCACATGCCCTGTAATTTCGCGCACCCAAAGTTAAGAACTGAAATTCTCAATATAGAGAATAGAGAGAACTGAATGCCTCTAGGGGGTGATTAAGAGCATTAAGTTAAATACTTAACATTACATAGTGTGAATAACCTCTCAATCACATGCTGTTTTTCCTGGTGAATTCCTGACATTCACACAATGAAAATGTACAGAACAAAAAAGTTCAGTGAGAAAGATATTCAATATTTATTTTTATATGAATGCTTTGTGTCTTCATAACACATATCATGTAAACTTTTGCAGTTGATGAAGTAGAGGTGTTGTGGAGAATTTTTTTATTCCCTAATCAAAAACCACAAATAAAGCACTGAAAGTAGCTGGTTTGTTTTACCTTCTTTTGCCTTGATGACTTATGTGGAATGGCACTTCTGAAAGTAAATGCTATCTCACAAACCAATGTATTTCTGAGCACCCTCAGAATGAATGGAAAGAATGAGATAAAGCAGCAAAGAAAAGTAATTATTCTGTAAATTGCAGTTCAGCTGCATGAAGACCACCATAAAAATATACCACTACACTTTGCTCAACACTTTTTTATAAATAAAGATTTTACTGACAAGCTGAAAAGTTATGGCAGCGCTGAAAACTGTGGAAACTGCAACCTTTAATTAAAACACCCTCCCCTCCAGTTTTTATATACATTAATAGCATTCTGTAAGAACAATGCATTTCTAAGGGGAAGAACCTGTCTCGAAAAATATGTTGTCTATGTAATGCAGTTTTCTTCCTGAATCTCACTTATCTAATCGGATTGCCACACTTCAATAAAAGTCAAAAACAGTTTAGATGCCGTAAATTACTCATAACTGATAAAAACAAAAAAGCATACAGAATTTAGTTTTAGGTAGAGACTGCTTAAAGCCCAGAAGGTCACAGATGCAGGCTCTGCTCCAGCTGATTCAGCCTAAGCCTCAACATAGAAGATAACACCAACTTTTCACCTCACAGCCCCTAAAAAAATCTTTCTTCTTGCTTCTCTAAGTTTGCACTGAAGAGTGAGGCAAGAGGGTTACTAAGCCATAGGCAGCTTAGCCTCCTAATGACACAAAGCACCTCCTGTTAACTTGTTCCTCTTAGAGGTTTCTACCTTACCCTTAAGTATAATCCCAGTAAGGAAAAGGCAACAGCCCCATCCGTCCTGTGGTTGGCAAAATGATATCTTTGCTTTACCCTAATCAGCCAAGTGTACTCTCTTCATCTCTAGGTTCTTCCATTAGCTAGAAGAACCCACCCTGATGCTGCCAGTAACCCCTCAATGTTGGGGTTGCAACGAGGTAGCAAAGGCTGGAGACTGATACTGCAAAGGCACTGCCAGGTAAGGTTATGAAGGAATTTGTTAAAAATAGGGGGAATTCCTTCATTTCCATCACTTTGATTTACTTCCTTTCTCTTTCCAGATAAATTTCACCATTGAGCATATAATCATGCACATCTTCATACCATCTGTCCCCTTTCATATTTTTTATAGCTGAATCAGTCAGAGTTTTAATTTGAATTTTCATCGATCAAGAGATTTTTATCCTGTCTCGGACAGAGAAGCAGAGGTTTTCTAAAGATAATAACAATTTCAGTAGCCTACCGGAGATTTTATTTCTATTTCTTTTAGCTGCAGTTTTTATGGTCAGCAGACTAGTATCCAAATACAGCTGGGAAAATATGACAATGAAACTTGTGCTAGGGATTACCAACACAACCACTTGCAAACAAAATCTCCACAGGGAGGCTAGAAAGAATTTTTCTCAAAGGACTCTCAATTATGAAGTTACAACAGCCAGCGGCTTTTGGTTAGGTCTAACTCATAAAGCAAACTTCTGTCTGACATATCCCAAGTGTCAGCTTGGTGATGAGGATGCTGCTTCCCTTGACACACTCTTTGTCCATTTGTAGCAAGTGAAGAGCTCCTTGAAACAGTAGTGGTGCAGGATCTGCTCCACAGGCTGTATCCTCTGCCGTGGGGTCTCTGACAGGCCTTGCACATACTGGGCAAGGGAGGAGGAAATACTTGCACTTTCTATACTTTACTCTTGCCTCTCTATAAAAGTATTTGAAAACCTTATCACAGAAAACTGTTAATGGGATATTTTGTGACAGTAAGCAGCCTGTGCAGCCTACTGTAATATACAAAAGGTAAACTAGCTTGCTTTAGAATAACCCTAAAATAGTTCTTTTTTAACAGAATGCTTTAAAAATGCTGACAATAATATTGTTCCATACCAGAAGCTGTGCTTTAAAGTTTTTTAGGTGGGAATTAACTCCTAGTGAAGCTTTAAGCTGTGAAATCATTCAGCTTCTCCATTTGTATATGGTTAAACTAATACAACATATTTCTTGTTAAACCGGGCAAGAAGGCAGCTGTGAGCTACACCGTTCCCAGATTTTCCCAGTGATGGGATCTTCCACCTCCTTAGGGTGAGAGGACACGGCACTCCCAGTCATAAGAGCCATTCAGTCATCACTGTATTTGCCTATCTTTTAAACACTCTTCTCTGTTTGCCACTCTTGGTTAATTTACCAGCACCCTTTTACTCATCACAGCACCCACCTCTTCTCCCTCCCTCACTTACTTTCTATACTGTCTCCACCTTCCCACCTGCATAACTCCTCACTCAACTCAGCATTTGCTTTCACCTTTTTTGCTCTTGCTAGCACCAGCTCTTACAAAACCTCTTTGTATCTCCCTGTTGCTCCTGACATGCCCTCAGGAAGAGCTATTTATATCTAGACTATGATGTCACTGATTTTATGTTTTCACAGAAGCACAGAATGATTGAGTTTGCAAGGGACCTCCAGAGATCATCTCATCCAACCACCCTGCTGAAGCAGGGTCACCTGGAGAAGGTTGCCGAGGACCATGTCCAGACTGCTTTTGAATATTTTCCAAGGATGGAGACTCTACAACCTCTCTGGGCAACCTGTGCCACTGCTTAGTCACCCTCACAGTAAAAAAGTTTTTTCTCATATTCAGATGGAACCTGCATTTCTGTTTGTGCCCATTGCCCCTTCAATACCTCTCTTTACCTCTTTCACACCTCTCTGTAAGTGTTCCTATGAACAGTCATGACAGCAATCAAATCGCTGGTCCATGAACACCCATGGCTTGATGTTCTGCTACAGTTGTCTCTTATTTTCTTCTTGTGCTTCCCTTACTGACTGCTTTCATCTATTGTCCTTCATCTCATGCTGCAAGTGTAAATTCCCAAGGGAAAGGGCTTGCTTTTTTTTTTTCTGCTTCTGCAGCACCTAGCCAATGGTTCCTGGTCTATGCCCGGGGCTCCCTGACACCATGTAGATACAAATAGCAACAAGAAATAAGGTCAGTTTTGTTCTTTCCTTTAAAGCTTCTATAACCTCTATGCTTATTAGGGGAGAGCATTCATATGCACAGAACACAAAGGAAGAACTGTATCACTCCCCTACAATCTGTGGGAGACCCTGCAAATGTGTCTATCCATGGACAGAAAGGGTATTTGATTCCCTATCACCAATTTGAAAGCTCATTATTCTTATCAGGCACATCACTATGCAACTCAAAAGGACTTAAACTTTTTNCCAAGGATGGAGACTCTACAACCTCTCTGGGCAACCTGTGCCACTGCTTAGTCACCCTCACAGTAAAAAAGTGTTTTCTCATATTCAGATGGAACCTGCATTTCTNTTGTTGTTTATTGTAGATTTTTATCCTGGAGTCCAAAATTCAGTGATGGACTATGCAGCATAATTTGGGGGTGAACTAAGACCAAAGCAAGATTTTTGTGTTTGCATCCCTCTGATCTTCAGCAGCCTTGAGGAAGCTCTAAACTAGGTCAGATATCAACATGCTGTGGTCATGGCTAAGTCGCATCCTGTCTCTTCCTGGTGATGGCTGAGGGAGCTTAGACTTACAGTTAAATGAGTCTGGAAAGACAAATCTAAACCCTGAAAAGCCACTCAGTTTGCAGATGCTGTGGCACCTCTCCTGCACCGCTTTCAGTGCTGGTGCACTGAATATATTGCATTTTCCTTATGCTGGTTAGGTTTCTTCTACATAAGTAGGATCTTTTAAAGCTTATTCTATAGTCCTGGCTTTTTTTTCTGTATGCATGACATAAAATAACTGTAGATGTAGGTCATCAACTGGGCTGTTCTATTTCATTCTCTACCTGCATATTTGACCTTGATTTCTGATTGTATCTTCATTACTTTTACAAGAAATACAAGAGGAGCCTTCCATTGGCCAAAAAACCCTGTGGATCTATTTATTCTTTCATTTACACAAGGTAAAACATAGAGTAATTATATTTGAAAACAGCATAAACCCAATATATGGATTTCCCTACGCTCAAAAGGTTTTGTTTGTTTGCTTTTAATATCTTTAGGGTTTTTTGTTTCGTTTTGTTTTTAATCAGAAACTGCCTTATTTTAAAACACAAACACTTCTTTTAGTGCTTGGGTTTTGTTGTTTTTTAATCTTGTTTTAATTAGATCACTTGGGAAGTAATGTAACACTACTGCAGGAAAAGCTATATCACTAACTGAATACTTTTCAATTAACTATACAAATCCAGGCCCTCTTCCCACACTCATACTGTATTATTCCACACTTGGCACAGTCTACTTCTCTCAATGTCCTTCATTATTTTAAGGTCATCTTGATAGGAAACAGCCCATTCCTTTGTGTTGTGCCAGCAGGCAGCAGGATGCACACTTCTGTTCACCTGTCTGGAGTCCACCACAGCAGCCATGACCAGGGTTGCATGCAGTACTGCAAAGTCCTAGAATACCTCGCTATTGAAACAGAGTAGTCGAAGTGAGATTTCAAAAAACCACAACTCCTCCCAAGGCCATAAAAAGGAATTTTTTATGTCTTGCTGCAAAGCAATTTCTGCTGAAAGAATAGAAATACAGAAATTACAATCCAATCCTTGCTAGCACAGAGCAGCCTTATGCTGGTTTTATGGAACATTGTGCAAATGAGGGAAGACTCTAAGGGTCAGTTTTGCTCCCAGGGAACTCCTCATTACAGGTGTGTCAGGGAGGCAGAAGTACGGACAGGCAACCAAGGAGAAGTAGAGAAATGTTTCCTGGATACACAGGGCAGAATTAGGAAGGCCAAAGGACAGCTAGAGCTGAAATTGCTGAAGGACATCAAAGGCAACAGGAAAGGTTTCTACAGCCACAGCAGCAACAAAAGGAAGATCAGGGAGAATGTGGGCCTGCTGCCCAATGTGGTAGGTGACCAAGTGATGGAGAGCATGGCAAAGGCTACCTCAGTGAAAGACTGTCTTCACTCCCTCAGCCTTCACTGGCAAGGTCTGCTGCTCACTCACAGGCCTTTCAGATCTTCGCTTAGTAGCAAAGACTGGCAGAGACAGGTACTACCCACGGTACAGAAGGATCAAACTAGGTACTAATTATGTCAGCTGAACATATGTAAGTCCATAGGACTGGATAGGATGCATCTGAAGGTGCTGTGAAGCTGGCTTGATGTTATTTTGGGACCATTCTCTATCATGCTTGAAAAGCTGTGGTGATTAAGGGAGCAAAGGCTAGAGAAGGCAATTGTTAAAACTATCTTCAGAAAAGGCAAGAAGGATTTAGGGAACATACTCAAAAAAAAAAACCCAAACAACTCTTTGATTCATAGGAAGATGTTAATAGGAAAGTATTATGGAAGCTGCAGTATACCTTGTCTTTAGAAAATAAAACTACTTCAATATTTTTCAAAAATCCTGAGGTTTACAAAATGGAAAGACTTGTAGCAATGAGGATTTTCTCCATGTGTTTTAGGAAGGACCACCCAAACACTTTTAGGACTGCAGTTTATGGTATTTAGCAGAATACTACTTGCTACAGGAAGGCGATCATTTCTTGTCTGAAGCCGAATAATGAGAAATATCACAAATACAAATGTGTAGTATCCAAGAGGATATAAAATCCAGAGGAGCTTCATAAAAACATAACATGATAATCGCATGTAAACTGGACATGATATAACAAACATTGTGTCTTTTCAATAACGTATTAAAAAATGGAGATCTTTGTAACTGAGCAATCTAGCTAAACATTTCTCCAGAGCAATAACACATCATTATGATTCATAATTTGGGATGTTAAATTCTTTAACATCTTTTGTAATAACTACAGACAAATGTGCCTTATCAGTGTGATAGCCTGATAGCTCAGGCTGTACAGAGTTTGACAGTGTTTTTCTAATAGTCTGCATTTAAACTAAACCAGCACAATACATACTGCAGTCAAAGTTCAGTTAGAAACGTATCTGAAATGCGCACATTAACTGGTTGTGATCTGTTCTATAAAAAAACCCTAGAGTCAAAATGTAATGTGTCACATAGACAGCATTAATAAATACTATACTGAAGCAGACAATACTATATTACAGCCTTTAATTAATCCCTCTACTAGCGCAGGAATATTTCTACTAATAACTACTTTTAAACATCCTAAGAGATGAAACTTGGATCTCCACCTCTGGAGGTTATTCTAACATTTAAATCACATCAGTATGAGAAAATTTGTTCCCAATATTAAATCCAAATGTTCATCTTTTCCAGACACATCACATTAGCCCTGGTTACTTATTTGCCCAACTCTGAATTATCTTTATTAATCCATTGGGTTCACACATTTTAAATTCTCTGAGCTTCTCAATCATTACTCAACAAAGCTCTATCTGATGAGTTCTCTAAATTTATTCCCTACAGCTCTCCTTGTAATTTGCATTACTTTTGTCTGGACACTTCAGTTTGTTAATACCTTTCTGGTTGTGACTGCACAGAATTGCAAAGAATATGGAAGGTCTTGGGCTGAGCTGACACATGGTCAACCCAGCTCAGAAAAAAGCATAAAGGCATTTATGCTCATTTCTTGATTTCTCTGCAGCTGAGATCCTCTTGGTGCTGATCTAGTTTTGATATAAAATAAAGTATATTGACAGTTGTTTCAGTGAGCCTGTTTGAGCAGAAAGGGTTTTTGGAGCACACAGACCCATATAGTATGTGCTCTGTGGCACCTGGTCCTTCTCTACATCCTGGGAACACACATGAGCAAAGAAAAGTGTTGTGTGGCTGGGGAACATAAAACCATCTGATTTCCTTATGAAAATTACCAGCTGATGTAATTTAAAGCAACGCCGAGCTGACAATAAGTTGCTGCTTATGGTAGCCACAGAATCTCAACAGAACACAAATTAGATTAATTGAATGTCCATGCACACTTCTGCTGAGCTACACAGCACTAGCCATCAGAACTATGCATTCTACCAAGCCCTGCGTGACAGTGGCCAGTCTCTGACCTTGTGCCTGACACAACTGGCTGAAAGAAGCACTGCACATTGACTCAGGGAGAGCACCAGCCAGCACCCTGGGATGGTCAGAAACACTGCTCTGGACACCTAGCACCCTCTACTTAGGCAGCAGAGCTGTCTGGCAGGCCAGGCAGGGAGTTCAGTCTAGCAGCTGACTGCATCACAGCTCAGTCAAGTGCATCCCAATCACAGCCTACTCAACCCACCCACAGATCAAGTCTATCCATGGCCATCCTTGGTACAACCATCTACTGGGTGGGGGATGTGAGCAGAAAGATGCTCCTGGAGACAGAGACAATTGCAATGACTGTTGGTTTTCTTTCAGCTGAACCCTATTAGAAGCCGTGGGGAAGCCAGTGATCTCTTTGGTTTGTCTGGAAGTCCATAGGGTGAAGGAGCCATCACATCTTTGCATCAGGATGCTGTCTGTTTGAAGGCAGGATGGTCCAACTCTTCTAATCTCACACATAAAACTATAGTCACATAAGCTTCTATTTCCTGGATACCTTTGGAAGTGGATTTGACCTATACTGACACATGTGGCCCAGGTGTCACTTTTTCATAGAATAATAGAATCACAGAATCATTTAGGTTGGAAAAGACCTTTAAGATCATTGAGTCCAACCGTAAACCTAACGCTACCAAGTCCACCACTAAACCATGTCCCTAAATGCCACATCTACATGACCTTTAAATATCTCCAGGGATGGTGTATCAACCACTTCCCTGGGCAGCCTGTTCCAATGCTTGATAATGCTTTCCGTGAAGAAATTTTTCCTAATATCCAATCTAAACCTCCCCTGGTGCGACTTGAGGCCATTTCCTCTCGTCCTATCACTTGCTACTTGGGAAAAGAGATCGACACTCACCTCACTACTACCTCACTCATGGTCTCTACAACTACCTCCTTTCAGGTAGTTGTAGAGACCATGCTACATTATGATGAACATCTGGATGTCATCTTTTCTTATTGCTTGCATTCTTGCAGTAGGCCAAAACTGACCATATCTTCAATATTTCTGAAAGAATAGTATTTGCTGATTGATATGGCCTGCAGCCTCGGGTTATCTGTAAGTTTTCCCAGGCCAGCATCTTGGTTGCAGTGTCACCAGTCTGCTATGGAGGATGGTAACCTGCTGCGGGACCCAGGTAGGGGAAGAACCCTCTAGCCATAAGCCTTGTTGCAGAAAAGGGAGAAGAGCCCAAGCTGCAGGAGTGAGAGGACCACAGCAGGACTATGGACTACTACCCTCACTTGACAGCCCTGGCAGCAGGAGGCAAGCAGCATCACTCGCAAAAGAGTCAGTGTTTTGATGTCACCAGTGTTCCTATCTCTGGATGCAGGCTAAGACAGAGGCCTGATTTCCTAAGATAGATGCACCCACACACCAGGAATATCAGTTATTAAAATAATGAGCATTTATACAGCCTCCAATTTAGAAGAGAGAAGGATACCTTCTGTCACATTAGTCCTACATTTCAGAAAGTTTAAAAAGGCACTGTAGAAGTTATGAAAGTCACCCTTTATATTGCATATTTTACATAGCTGTATGTATAATTTTACATAGATAATTTTACAAATTATTTTGTAATTTTTTTAATATTTTACAAAGCAGCTGTTTTTCATACAAAAGGGAAATAATATTTATTCAATTTTGATTCCTTCCTTATTACTTCCTTGAGAAAATGACAAAATACTTAAATAAACTTTAAAAAAGAAGTAAATGTGATGTTTTTATGCCTTAAAATGCATTAACAAATATAGACGGGGTCCTTATACATGCTGATATATCCACTTGCATTACATTTTTCAGCTTCTGAGCATTTACATTTTCGAGGGCTATGCTTCCTACTTTATGTTTTAAGAAAAAAAATCATTAGTTCTTTGCATTTCATATTTAATGATGAGATTCAACTCCCTCCTCTGCTCCAAGGGTAAGGGAGGACAAAGCCCATAAAGTCTGACTAATATAGAACAGGTACAAGAACTCAATCAGATCATGAAGTCACTGATTGTATTTAAGCTTTCTCCTATTTTTTGACCTAAATGTTGATATATCCACATTTACATGTTCTATGAATATGGTGGTGAGAAGTGGACATCATATTGATATGGGATCTACCACTTCGAGAGGCACTTTCAAGAGGAATGTGATCTTTACTATAAAGTATCTCATTACATTTGTCTATGCCCTTGAAAACACTTTCTGCTGTTAAAAGACATGGCTTTTGAAGGACTACTTCTATTTTTATCTATATACATCTACCCTCCTGATTCCTTTGTTTTCAATTTTAAATCAGAATATTTCATGAAATACTGTGTTTAGGTCTTAGGAGGGTAGTATTTTATTCTCTTTATTTTTATTCATTACCTTTGTATCCCTCTGCTGTAGAGTGCTCAGGGTGTCCTGCTTATAAGGGAACACTCCATACAGTAAGTGGGTGGAATTTTGAATTCCTTACAATTTTTTACATGGAAGAATGGAATCAATACTACTGGAATCAAACACCACCTCTTTACAAAACCATTGTCACCACAATGAGCTAATTAAAAACTCCATTGCTTATGTGGAGCAGTCCTTAACTCATATTTTAAATTTGCAGATAGTAAAATGAAATGTTCATTGAAAATGCATTAGCTGAACAGAAGGGTTTAGATCGTTTAGAAGGTTTTAGGCTAAATTTGGCTTGAGAGATGGAATGAAAGCCTATGCAAAACTTATTTTCTTCTTGGGTATGAGGACTCTCTCCAGGTGAATGGAATAAGAGCACCTCCCGGTGTTGCTTACGTGCCAGTGTGTGGGAAGAGTCACAGGCAAGACCTCAGCTTCAACCCACATTCACTTTCCCATGGGAGCTCATCATAATGATGTCTCAACTGAAAACATGTAAGCTGACCCCTTAAAACTGTTCCTAAAACAACTGTAACTTTTGTGTCCTCAAATAAACAAGTAATACAGAACACTAAGGTTTTACTGATTGGATGTATTCAACCTTTTTTTTAAAGACTTAATAATTACAGTTCTGGAATCTTAAGGAAATTCCAGCTAACATTCAGCCTTCTGCCAAATAATACTCCATCAGTAAAAAAAAACTTGGGTGAAATTCTGTCTCCGTTTAAGGCAGCAGGAATTTTGCCATGGACTTCAGTGGGGCCAAGGGAAGTCCATGATCATGTAAGTGGTTAAATAGCTTCAGTGAGCTTTGAATTTTAACCAGTGAATGAATCTGAGATAATTCCAAACAATCAAACAAATGATAAAAAGTGGATATTTGACAAAATTAATGGCACAATAAGTAAAATGATTGCTTTTCATGGGATAAATTAAGTGATATTCTTATATTAATACTAAATAGGATGTCTTTTATAAAACTAGTGTTACAGAGCTCTTCTGATGTAAACAAAAATTTGATAGAAAAAAAGAGAGTTCTACTTAGTACACTATTCATAGGTGTACTCGTTGAATTCACTTATTTTCATAATTTTGCCACATCTTTAACAGTTATGAACAAGCTTTTCTATGTCTGCATTTCTTACAGAGTTCCACACCACTAAAATCCCTCTTGCTTTTGTGTATTTGAAATGCATTTATGTCCTTATGGATTATCAACAAACACGTTTCTTTTTCTTACAGTATTTATACACTGAACAATCCTTGTTATTTCTGGCACTGCTACTGCATATGTTACTTTTTTAAAAGGCAATTCTACCCATAGCAAGCATTACTCTTACACGCTTACATTGCTAATACTTCATAACGACGTCTTACCACAATCTTCAATCATGTGCCTTAACATTTCCTTTTGGAAATAATATTGAAGCTGTTACATTTCTGTTTATGAGCATTGGCATTCTTAACCAATATACATTTCAAGTACATTTTCAGTCTACTGATACGCTGCACTGGCTAAGAGATTTTGCTGATTTAATAAGGAGATGGAAACAGCCTTCAAAGTCAGTGATCCATGAAGTCTCCATACAAGTTTTGACATATCAGAGAGATGACAGTATACTGAGCCAACCCTCCTATTGGAGAAGTGATAAAAGACACCACAACACATATACACACAGTTTGTCTGTTCATTACAGCTTTGTTATTCTGCATTTTATAGATTTGCACATATTGTGCCAATTCAAAGACCATCTATGAACTTTATTCCAGAAACTGGAAAAGGAATGTGGATTATTTTGCTGGGGCAGGTCCTCCTGTGCTACATTAGTCTGCATAACGAGGCAGGTGGTTTTCACTCTGCACAGGAACACTTCCTCCTCTGGTACAGAACTACAGTTATTTTACCTTACCCCAATATCTGTGTTGGAAGCAAGTTTTATCTCCAATGAAGTTATCATTCTGGGCCAAATCAGAATTCCTTTAATCAGTACAGTAAATTGCAATTCTGCTAAAAAGAAACAAAGTGAAACCCTTAGGATTTGGCTGCGCTGTTATACCAAGTCCTCCAAATAAATGAGTTTGGTGTGCTTCAGGCAAACACTCCCTGCCCCAAATAGCAACGCGTTGGTAGAATTCACTGAAATTTTATTACAAATTCAGAACTCAATGACAATGTCACTGCAGTTAACGTGACTTGGACTGTTAATCTGAGTGAGAGTGGAAGTGAGCCTTGTATTCTTTCTCTCGTTCTGCATTGAATAGTGTCACCTAGATTGCCATGGAACTTTACCACAGGTAAGCTGCAAAATGTGCAGCAACTGTTTATGTGCCATTATGTATGGTTAAAATAATTCATATCTTTAAAGCTGGCTT
>VYZW01014030.1:11722-28519 GCA_013401315.1 Balaeniceps rex | reverse complement strand
TCTGGTTTACCTGGATGTTTCTGATTCTCTTTGGAATTCATACAGCAGAAGGTAAATTGACTGAATCAACCCTTCTAGTCATGAAGTGGTGAAAAACAACACATGTACACATAGGCTGTCTTTTTATATCAACTCAATAAGAAATCCCTTCTTTAAAACATTTTTCTGGTAGAGACAAACTGGTACATCGCGGCTGTGGTTAGACAATCAGCATAGACCGACTCAGCTAAACTATAGAAACTTAACNAACTCAATGACAATGTCACTGCAGTTAACGTGACTTGGACTGTTAATCTGAGTGAGAGTGGAAGTGAGCCTTGTATTCTTTCTCTCGTTCTGCATTGAATAGTGTCACCTAGATTGCCATGGAACTTTACCACAGGTAAGCTGCAAAATGTGCAGCAACTGTTTATGTGCCATTATGTATGGTTAAAATAATTCATATCTTTAAAGCTGGCTTGGTCTTTCCAGCAGTTGCTCAAAAAGGTATAAATAGAAAAGGTCAAAATAGTAATGGATTTGGTCCTACTGAAACTAAATATTTTCCTATTTGCAAACCTGGTGANGCATGCTCACCTAAGTTGCTTGATCTATGGAAGGATTCAAAAATCATCTTCTCTTCATGGGGGGAATTGAAAATTTCTTTGCTCTGGTTGGTATAATTGTCACCAGTAAACTTAATCACTGCAGACTTAATGTGCTCAGGAAAATTTGTGACGGAATGATTAGCAAAATCCTTCCCCAAGGAAGGTACTACAGTCATGAGGAATTAATCAGGAAATGGGAGGTGTAACTTTGTAAGGTCATATCCAAAAGTCTTTGTATGGGAACAGGCAAAACAGTGTCTGTAAACTAGGTATATTTTCTCATGTGTTACCTATTATTTGCCATAATACATAGACAGATAANTATTTTCCTATTTGCAAACCTGGTGAAAAGGGATTTGTAGAGCTTTTATCATGAACGTACTGTTGTTTTTCTACAGCACTTTGGAATATTACAGTCATTCACAGTTGTCACAAAAGTGGTAGACAAAGAAAGGCGTATTCAAAGCCTAAGTAGTAAGGAGGTCACAGAGCATCCTATTTTTAATTCTGAAGATTTATAAGTTAAAAATCTATTTTAAAACTCAAAAAATAATGTGTGATTCAAAAAAAAAAAACATGATAGAACTATATTTTTCTAAGAATATACTGGTTTCACTTGTANCCTATTATTTGCCATAATACATAGACAGATAATATATTATCTATTATTTGTCAGAATGCACATCTGATGATTGGGAAACCTGGGACTCAAAGACAGGATTTATGCAGAAATTGGTCTGTTGAGTTTATTTTGTTTTGCGTTTAGTTTGTGACTTTTTGGCTTCAGTGAACTTGTCATCTGTGATCAGAGAATGACGTGACAGACATTGCATAGTCATGACTTTGGACCTCTCTTCAGCTAGGTCCTCAGCCAGTTTAAGGAGTTACGCAGACTTCCCCAACCAATATTTCACCTTGCTGTCCACTCAGCTCTGGTAGCTGGTATTAAAAGACACCTCTCAGTATCCCTCGAGGGACAGAAGAGCACTGTGAATTAATTTAACCTAGCAGTTCAATCTCTACAAACTTGCTACAGACTAATGAAATTACATGGTCAAGCAATGACAGACTTGTGCTACACTTAAGTTCCTTTAATGTTGGTTTCAAACACCTAAGGAACAAAAAGATACTTCAAGAAAGGCTTGTTATTTAATGAATCTCTAATAAACACAAAATTGTGGTGTTGTACTTGTATTAATGTTTAGGTAACTTCTACCATTAGGTGTCAGACAGTGGGGAAAAAAGTAGAAAAGGAAAAGACAATATCTTTTCCTTTACTTGACCTTCTTTAATGGAAATCTTTGTTACAAGTTCTGTATTGATATAACTCTTTATGAAAATTTATTTACTTTCCAATGGGTACTTTGTGCTGACTAGGTGAGAAAGGACTACTTTCTTTCCTGCTATTTATAACACAGCTAATGATTTTCTTTGGGGTGAATAGCTTCTTATTTATCTTCAGGTGCTTTCCTTGGCAGGGACAAAGTCAGGACAAAAAGGTCTTCATTGCTTTTTTTTGCTACAAGGTAAAAATACGGGGCTGCTTCCTGTAAATGGTTCTACACACCCAGGTATTCTCATATGTACGGGTCATATTTTTCATATAAAGGCTGTTCCCTGTCATTTTGAAGATTACAGTAAAAAGACGTATCCATTACTCAGTTACCTTAAATATTAGTGTCTTTCTAAGAAGCATCTGGTTTAAAGTAGTATAGCATTATTCTGGTTTTATTAAAATGCCCTACTATGTAACTGCCCTTCCATTTATAGTAGTTTCACTTTCAGGATCACTGTGTTTTGGAAAAAAATTAAAATTAGATGAATCATCAGTTCCCCTGGGAAGCACTGTTCTGCAATAAGCTGCTGGCTCTTTGCCCCATATACAGACATTTTCTAATACAGTCATTAGAACAGTTCCTATCCCTCTGTCATATTAAAAAAATAATGAGTTCTTTCAATAACTTTACAAAGCCAATAAGACATGACATAGCAAATCCTTCCTGTTTTACTTAAATAGTGAGGTTTCAACCACTTATATAGAATGGTATTTGCAGGATCACACATGCAAAGGAAAAGTGTCAGACTTAAAACTGATTTCTGTTGTAGTTTGTTTGTCCTATGTTAGAAAAGCAGCTGTTTGCTGAAATTTTGTGGGAATCTCCTCAAGTATTTGGCATTAAGAACTAGTGTTTCTTTCCTGTAAGTGCAATATATTATCCTGTTTCTCTTAACCAGTATAACATATTAAAATTACAATGAACCCACCTGCATTTAGCTTTTACATATGAAAATATTTTCATAATTGCCATATGGCTCTTCACAAATTTCTGATAACAGTATCAATGACACATTTGTAATGGGATGTCCCAGTGCAATTCCATCAAATTAGGAAAAACCATAATGGAAACATGAGACAGATTTAGCAGTAAAAGCGTGCTTACCTTCATATGTTCCACTTTCTAAGAGAGCACCACTTTTCTCCAATTCCATAAAATCTTCAACAGTGATGAAAATATAGTCCACACCAGGGACTTCCCCCTCCTTATGTGGCCTTGTGGTGCCTATTAATAAGACGAAAGACACTGTCAAGCACTTGACCTAAACGTAGAATGATCTTTTTGAAAGTTTTGGAAAATTTACAAAGTAAACCGTTTACACAACACATTATATAGCACATCCTCCTTGTGAGGATGTCTTTCAAAACCATATAGCTACATTGGTTGAAGCTGACAGAGGTATACGAGATGCATGTTTAAGATCATGCCAGACGTTTTTTGGATCCATATTATTTATTCTCACTAATGAAAAACGTATCATACTGCTATTCTTTTTATGTTACTAGAAAGACCCTCAGTGACACCAGGCATTCAGAGGCAAGACAAATCTTTGATGTGTATTTTCTATGGCTTCAAACAAAGTCTTGTCTACAATTAATCTGCTTCATGACCTTTTAAACATTTATTTAGTACACAAAATAATAAATATGTAGGTAAATCTGTAAGGGTTATATTCACATTGCTTGTTTCAATGCCATAAGTGGACTTGATAAACGATTAGGCTTAAGGGACTGAGTGATTCAAATCACCTGCTAACCATGCTGTCAAACTGCAAAGGTGCTTATATTTAGTTATTGCCTCTATTGTCATCTCTGGATAACAACATTCCATAAATGCTGACAGACAATATTTCATACGTGCTGAGAAGTGACTCGGCTTTGCTAGCAGAAGTTGAGATGTTAGCAGGGAAGCATCTGAATTTGACCTAATTTCCTAATGGTCCAGTTTATTGTGGTCAGGCTATCCCTACTTTGACTGAAACCACTAAATAAGTCTCAAAACTGAGGTTTAGGTCCTCCTCAGTCTTAAGTTTGAAACACCTTAATCAATCAATCCTTTACCAATACTGTAGTGATTACATCACACTCACAGGGTTTGGTTTCAAGACTGTTGACACTGGGAAGTGGCTAGAAACCAGATCTTCCACTTCCTGGACAAAAGTTTAACATTATGATATTGTGCAAAAGACGCTGTCTCTTCCTTAGTTATTAATCCACCACCTCAAACACTGTATTGTGACTCATATTATGCAGTAGTGATTCAGACATCTCTTCAGGTCAGCTAACATAAAATTTATTTCATCTACGTTTTGATGTCTATTATTCAGACATCTGCATTTAAACCTCTTGAATCATTTTGTGTGAGACTCATGAGATTTAAGAAAACTAAGTGTAATTGTCTACATTTCTGCCATGTGTATAAACTATTACAGTCAATAGAGATCTCATCGATGGTGGAAGCAAGAGAGCTATTTAGCTGCCTACCTGCTAAGAGCTCAATTCAGTTGGCCATACTCTGTGGGATGCCTCAGATATCCATGTGAAGCTAGCAGATATGCAAAGGACAAAATATCCCTTGCATTGCCCCAAATGCACAAAATTATCCTTTGCACTGCCCAAAATGCAGCTGTCTTAATCTCATATTGAATCCCACTCTATAGCTAGATCTAATGGAGACTTCTGTGCAACAAAGAGCGCATTAGAAGTGCAAGGTTCTCTCAGCAACAGTGACAGGACTCCCATGCTCTAGTGATTCCTACTGGCCAGTGGTCAGCTTTGCCAAAGCACTGGATGGCCTTCAGAGTTGTCCAAACTCCTTGCTGTCAGTGGAGACATAGAGACATAATGGTGCCTTAGTTGGGTTATCCAGACTGCTGGTCATAGACACCCTTCTCTTCTCCCAGGCAGCCTGAATGTCTATTGCAAAGACTGAATGAGCTTGAGAAGCTAGTATTTCAGTAGCTAACATCAAGAATGTTTTCATAAATCTATAAGACACTTTCCCTCATTTGCCTGATTCCAATTCCCTTTTCATCTCAACATTTAAAACTAAAACTCATCTTATTTGATTGTTTATTTCTAGGAATTTCATATTTGCAGAAATGGGTTCATTAGGGTTGTTACTATCGTGTTTCAGGGGTGGTATGGTTAAAACACTCAGACACTTGGATTGTCCATAAATATGTTGAATTTACTCCCCACGGAATATCTGACCGCTCGGCATGCAGCAGCATCCTCAAAGATCTCCAGCCCTTTGCGAGAACTGTGCAGAAGCACAGGGATTCTGGCAAGCCACCGAGCTCTTGGGAGCTCTGCTAACAGCACAGGCACCAGATGTTTGATCTGCACGCTCTCTCCTGAGGAATTTTTCACTCCCAAAGTCTATTGACAGGAACTGTATCTTCCTCATAAAACACTTTGGCAAATCAAGGCTACGCTGTTCCTAGGCATGGCACACAGAAGACGCTGGCATATTAGATGAGTACCTCTAGCTTACTGTTTCTTCAATATATTTTTACGTAGCCAAACTAGGTTTACCAGAAGTTTATCAATCAGACAAAAATACAAGTTACATAAAATGTGAAGGTAAGCCCTGCTTTGAGTGGAAAGTTAGACCAGATGACCTCCTGAGCTCCCTCTCAATCTAAATTTTCAATGATTCTATGATAGTAAGTGTTAATACACTGCAGTTTGTTTGAAATATGGATATTGAGCAGTCATATTCAGCAGGGATGACTGCAAAGTCTCACAGGAGGTCCAACAACAGACACAGTTATCCCCATGTTTCCCTATTTTGGTCATGGTCTTTGGTCAACTTGCCTAGAAAAGTGTAATGGACTAAGTTTCAGATTCTGAATCCCTCTCTTAAACTGGAGGCTAAAGACCTGACCTTTGTGCTCTTATATGACTTAGTCACATTCTTTTGGATATGGTACATGTGTGATAATGTTTGCATATGCCCTATGAATTGAATATTCTGTCTAATCTGCTTCCCCTATTTCAAATGAAATGCATGGTCCAATTATAGACTAATTCTGTATCCTTAACACACAGCTTAACTCTAGCCTGTCTGTTCTCCAGTCGAACTGCTCATCACCTATCCCCACGTGTAAGGTAGCCATGAGATGCCCTGTATTTAGAGCTGCAGATGTAATCATTATCTTGTTCTATAACACTCCAAGATTTTAAATAGTTGCTATTTTGCTTCAAGATGAAACTAATGGATTTTTGTGGTAAAACCAAAAGACCCAGAATTCCACTTCAGAATTGCCAGTGTGCTACTGTACTACAGCAGCTTCTTAATTTAGTCTCCCTGAATCTCAGTTTCCCACTGATTTTCCTAGGTGACTAAACAGCTACTGGTAATTCTAGAGTATGTTTTCCTTTCTCCATTTCTCTTGCACCCCATGGTTTCACTAGATATCCCAGCATGGAGATGAGGAATCCTTTCTCATGAAAATTGAATTGAAATTGGTAAATTACACAAACGAATATTTTTAAGGAAAAGCAGATTTTCTGGAAAATTTCTTGCCAGTTCTACCTATACCTGCTATGTCTGTCCTACAATGCCAGGAGATAATACTGTCACTCAGATAGCAACATGGAAGGTTTCACCCTCTTTTCTTATAATCCTTAGGCAGTCTGCTCCAAGAGCTCTGCATTGTATCGTACACTGAGGGTTGTACTCCTATAAGATGTTGACTACTCACTTCCTTCAAAAAATGGAGATAAGAGCAAACCATCATCACTAGTTGCATGTGTTCAGGGTGACTCTTACCCCAGGTACAGCAGTTTCCATCCCCACCAGAACTTTATTGCTCTTGAAAAAATCTTACTGAGTCCCATTTCCCTCCTGCATCTGTTCTCATTTCTTCAGCCTGGAGGACCTGAGATCTTGCAAACGGTTAAAGCAATTCCCTGACTAATGGAATAATCAATAGTTATTGCCTCTTTTACTCCTTCATCCCAGAGGATCTGAGTTGCTGCTATTAATACTTCTGCCATCCTTTATACCTTTCTGTAAGCACCATAGGGTTTGCAATGTGCAGGTTAACAGACTTGGAGGCAGTTACTGGAGAATCTTAAACACCCATCAAGATCTGAACATTGAGGTCTATCTATAGGAATCTTATCGACTATAGGCAATTTTTCTTTTTCCTTAATTTTAAACTAACATAGAATTACTGTTCTTAATAGATTTTGTCTTTAACCACATTCATATAGACAGTTAAGCAGGCCTAAAACTATGGTGATTCAAGACTTAAAATAAAGGATTAATTCCAAGCCTCATATTTTTACAGAAACACAACACCTCTTGTTATACAGCATCAAGGCTTAATAGGACACACTTCCTACTGCTTACAATATTTAGCCTTTTATTAATATAAAACAAAAATAGGAACCCAGTTACCATTTTGTTACCATGGTAATGTATGAAACAATAATCTTTGAATTCCATAATAAAAGAACATGATCTTGCAGGATCAAAACCAGCAAAGGATATTTGCACTACGTGTATTTATGACAAATACAATCTATTGTTGCCGTTGAACAGAAGACACAAAAGGAGCAGCTTGCAAGTAACCACAACCAGTCCATACAAGTGAGTACTGTCACACAACATGTAGGTACCACAGAAATTACGGGAACTTGACCTACAAAATCTGGACTCATACTGACTTTCTTTGATTTCATGAGTACTGCTTGCACCGTTCATTGATTTGCTCTCAAAAACAATATTAGGGTCATTCACTGAGTAACTGCTTTGTCTGGATTTATAACTTCAAGATGGGTAGTTGTTACAGTTTAGAGATATTTAAGCTATGTGGCAGATTTTTTTTTTTTTTTTAAGAAGACCCTTTGCCTTTGCAGCTTGTTTCTTCTTCTGTCCTACAGGGGAAATACGGTGATTCACCATACTTGAGTGCAGGCTTTCTATGCTCAGTGTTATGTTGTATGATGGTGCTATGTTTCTGGAGAGAAACAAGGTGCCGTTTATGTGCATAGCCTTTGAAAGAACATTTTTCTTTTAACTGAGAATAAGGCACCTGAGGTTATAAATTTAGACACCTAAGAAATCTTTACAATGAATATGAAAAGGAGTATGTTAATTTAATAGCAATAAACTATTTTTTTAAATACTGCTTATATGAGCTTGGGGAACAATAAATAACATTTAACATGGAAGTTTTATGTTGACTGCTAGTGCAGATTGGAAAAATGGTCAGTTCATGTAGTGTTCAGTCCAGATTCCCCTTATTGGTGTAAACTATGGAATTATTAACTCTGGAAGAACTCCAGGGTTGGAAAGCTCCACACCAGGTAGGAGAACAACTAGGAATTTACATGTTTCTTTTTTAATCCCAGCATCCAAGTACATATTCATAACATATTTATTTGGGAATAAGGTGCTCAGTTTGACTTTGAAAAGATTTCCACTTCTTAGAAGCACCAACTTTTCATAGTCTCTGTACGGCTCTGCTACTTTCAAAAGCAGGAAAGGTGCTCTCTCAATATTTCTTTTATTGCTAACTCCATGTAGTTATGCATCATAAGAAAAGAGGCAAATTTATTTATGTGTCAGCACAGGAATATGAATGCTAGTTAAAAATCCCAGAACTATGACAGGAAAGACTCAGAAAAGTGTTCTGTGCTCGGTACCATAGACACATTTTCAAGAACACTTCATCCTTCCACAGTAAATACTCTGTATTTTACAGTCTTTGGCAGCATTACAAGGATAATATCACACAAGCAGTGTTCCTGTACAGTCTATATGATGGTCAGGAGAGTAGAAGTAAAGGCCTTAGTCCCTGCATGGTCCAATACCTACTCACAGACTTTGTGCACAGGTTTCAATGCTCCGAGCTTATAGGCATATTATAAATATTTATATTATTACATTTTTAATTGCAAGTTAAGGGCAAACATGGCACACTTCTTCACTATCCAAACACCTTCACTGTTATTTAGCTGATTTGCATTTGGATTCACAGATTGGTTCCTATTGCGTGAGGTAAATAAAAAAGCAAAGGTGTGCCTTTGCCACAAGGATTTACAGTGTAAATGAAAGACACAGTAATAACCTAGCCCTTTTTGCATAATAAACTACTCCTAGATTAATTTTCCAAATGTGTGGAAGCAGATAGGGCCTTATTGTGCTTATTTGTTCCAAATATAACAAAACATAAAGAGAAAAAAATCTTTAATACATAAAGCCTTTTTATTAGACATTCTACTGAAAACTTGTTCTATAATTCTGCTCTGTACAACAGCTTGTTGTGGAAAGCGGTACACCAGGCTGTCATACGCTACAGTAGCTGGAGGGATCCCTCCTGCAGAAACAGACTGCTAATCTTTAATAAACTTCAGCTGAGCCCTTGGTACAACCTTGTATACGCTTTGCCTTAGAAAAATTCAACAACGTTTAATTAGCTGTTTTGTTTCTGTGGTGGGTTGACCCTGGCTGGATGCCAGGTGCCCACCAAAGCCGCTCTATCACTCCCCCTCCTCAGCTGGACAAGGGAAAGAAAATATAGCAAAAAGCTCGTGGGTAGAAATAAGGACACAGAGAGATCACTCACCAATTACCGTCATGGGCAAAACAGACTTGACTTGGGGTTTAATTTATTACCACTTGAATCGGAGTAGGATAATGAGAAATAAAACCAAATCTTAAAACACTTTCCCCCCACCCCTCCCTTCTTCCCAGGCTCAACTTCATTCCTGGTTTTCTCTCCCTCCTCTACCCGGGCACCGCAGGGGGACGGGGAATGGGGGTTGCGGTCAATTCATCGCACGTTGTCTCTGCCGCTCCTTTCTCCTCAAGGGGAGGACTCCTCACACTCTTCCCCTGCTCCAGTGTGGGGACCCTCCCATGGGATACAGTCCTCCACGAACTTCTCCAATGTGAAGAGAAGTTTCCCACAGGCTACAGTTCTTCACAAATTGCTCCAGCGTGGGTCCCCCATGGGGTCACAAGTCCTGCCAGCACACCTGCTCCAGCATGGGCTCCTCTCTCCATGGGGCCACAGGTCCTTCCAGGAGCCTGCTCCAGTGTGGGCTTCCCACAGGGTCACAGCCTCCTCCGGGCATCCACCTGCTCTGGTGTGGGGTCCTCCATGGGCTGCAGGTGGATATCTGCTCCACCATGGACCTCCACGGGCTGCAGGTGGATATCTGCTCCACCATGGACCCACACGAGCTGCAAGGGGACAGCCTGCCTCACCATGGTCTTCACCAGGGCCTGCAGGGGACTCTCTGCTCCGGTGCCTGGAGCACCTCCTCCCCCTCCTTCTTCACTGACCTTGGTGTCTGCAGGGCTGTTCCTCTCACATATTCTCACTCCTCTCTCCAGCTGCAGTTGCTGTTGTGCAGGTTTTTTTCCTCTTCTTAAATATGTTATCTCAGAGGTGCTACCACTGTCGCTGATGGGCTCGGCCTTGGCCAGTGGTGGGTCTGTCTTGGAGCCGTCTGGCATTGGCTCTATGGGACATGGGGGAAGCTTCTAGCAGCTTCTCACAGAAGCCACCCCTGTAGCCCCCCTGCTACCAAAACCTTGTCGTGCAAACCCAATACAGTATGTTTGCCAAACTACTCTGGAACACTATTACTGTGAGGAACTGAAATGTATGGGAAATTATACCCATCTTGTCAAATTACTAACTGCATTAAGCAGAGAAACACCACATTCATCTTGATCTACTGAATTCCCAGCTGAAGAGAATAATAAACATAATTTCCAAGTAAAGTGATTTTAGGTGTACTACAAAGCAGGAAGCTTCAAGTGCTTATGGTACTTCTCATAACAACATAAAATACAATGGCAAAAGCCCCTTCTTGCCAAGAGTCATGAAGAGAAAAAGTTTTTTTGTCTTTCTAAGTGTACAATACCAGCAATTTCTCTGATGTTTCCTTACAAAAATAATTGCAGAAGCAACGGAATGAATTTCAGACTCCTGAAAAAATTTTTCAGAGGTAGTAGTTTCAAACTGCATTAATAAGCAGGTTGTTGGCAAATGTGATCCTGAAGATCTCCACGTTAATCAATTCAAACACCACTAGCAAAGGTGCTAAATGCTCTACAGTGAGGCAAAGCCAGGCATTTAGCAGTTGCTGAGTTATGAGACTGCAGCATTATTTGCAATGTTACCTGTACACAGAGACAAAAATCAGACACTATTTAGAAGAAACAGTGTGTTTTTACTATCTCTAGGATTTTCTGTCCAAGTTTGAGTAGAAAGGGAAAAGCACTTAGCCATACTTCATCACAGAACTGATAGTTTATTTTCTGGGTATTTAGTTCCTGTGAATTAAACGGAAGTGTTCCAATCCCTGTGCATCATCAGTATCCACTGATATTAGCAGAAAGAATAGATTAACTGCATGGCTCAATCCAGTGTCCACTGAAATTAGGTGGAGAATTTGAGTCATATAAAAAGAAACCCTTAAAAAAAAACCAAACCCTGACCCATATTTTTAACAGTTTCTAGTATACTTTGGGATTATTTACATTGTTTATCACATTTTGATTTTTCCTGAAGAACTAAAATGTAAGATTGTGAAAAGCAGTCTTAACGGACTGTGTGCTAGGTTGCAGTACCCACATTCTATAATACCACATAATTCTTAGGACAATGTATTTTATATTTTATAGTATAAAACAGAGGCAGTGACTTCCTGGATTTGAGATATACAACGCACATCGTAACAGATAAGCATGGTCTTTATGGAAAGAATATGCAGTCAGCCTGTGGTTCTTTAGATTTTCCCTTTTTCTAAACTTGAGACATATGCATTAGGTAAGCTAGATAAGCTCCTGCCTGGTGGTTAGTAGGATTCTTACACTCCACATGCACATATCCTTTCAAGTACTTCCTTTAGATTCAATATGCATTCAGTAGCTTCTGATTAAACACAGCCTGGGTTTTCTACTTGTTCATTTGGTTTTGTGCAATGTGACAGACACAGTACAACGTGCATAAAACCAGCCCAAAGATAATTTATGCATTTTAAAAATTAAGTCATATTGGAGCTGAACGGCAAAGTAAAATCAGGAGATGGGAATGACACTGGTTCTAGCTGAGGACTGCTGGTATTTTTTTTCCCTAGAATCATAGAATGCTTTGGGTTGGAAGGGACCGTTAGGGGTCATCTAGTCCAACCCCCCTGCAGTGAGCAGGGACATCATCAACTAGATCAGGTTGCTCAGAGCCCCGTCCAACCTGACCTTAAAGGTTTCTAGGGATGGGGCCTCCACTACCTCTCTGGGCAACCTGTTCCAGTGCTTCACCACCCTCAGTGTAAAAAATTTCTTCCTTATTTCTAGCCTAAATCTACCCTCCTTTAGTTTAAAACCATTACCCCTTTTCCTGTCACAACAGGCCTTGCTAAAAAGACCGTCCCCATCTTTCCTATAGGCCCCCTTTAAGTACTGAAAGGCCGCAATAAGGTCTCCCCGCAGCCTTCTCTTCTCCAGGCTGAACAGCCCCAACTCTCTCAGCCTGTCCTCGTAGGAGAGGTGCTCCAGCTCTCCGATCATTTTTGTGGCTCTCATCTGTACCCGCTCCAATGGTTCCATGTCCTTCTTGTGCTGAGGGCTCCAGAGCTGGTAGGAAGGTTATTTATTTGTTTATTTAGTTAGTTAATTATGAGAGGACCACTGGAACCAGCAAGACACCCAGAGAAGAAACGCGGCACAAGAGCTGTAGGCTGAGACAGATACTCAAAGAATTTTCTTTAAAATAAACTGTGACATACCCAGAGGTACCCATTACACCATGTGAGGATTTGATCATTGCACTTTCGTACTGCTATCCTGTGACAGGCACTGATATACTGCGTGTTGCCTCTACAAAGGTACGTGACTCATTGCCTGGTAATCGTGGCATGAATTGGGTCACTTTCCTGCTGTTGGTGAATTCCTCATTAAGTCTGGAGAGTATTTTCTTTTACGAGCAACTCTGACCCAGCATTAAGCCCAGCTATACAAGCTCCATTGCCAGCACAGCATTTGAGCAAATACAACATCTTTTTTTCATTATCTTTGCCAAGAGTATCTTTTAAGATTTTTTTAAGATGTTAATGGTAGACTTCCAAGATAAAAGCTAAGAAGAGAGAAGTGTGAATACTTTGTGTAAAGTTAGGCAGGGAATATTGCAGAAGATACTTGTAAAAACAGTCAGAAAAGCTGTTGCTAATGCAGATATCATAAACATTTAAAATATATCCTGTGTAATTCCTGGAAAATACCAAATTGGGAAATTACAGGTATTCTAGCATTTGGAAGTACAGACCATACAGAGGTTAGTCAAATGCCTGAAGGAATCTAATTTTCAGTGCTCAGAAAGTGAAAAGATGAAAAAAAGGAAAACTAGTTATGAATAATTTTGGATTCCACATTATTGATGCAAAAGTTCTCTTTTCAGGGAAGAATTAGTACCAGCCATTAAGCTCTAGAAGACACTGGGATTTTCTTCATAAAACATGTTAATGTCTTAGCAAACACCCCTGCAATAGATCCCAATATATTTTACGCTTAT
This sequence comes from Balaeniceps rex, assembly GCA_013401315.1. NCBI lineage: Eukaryota > Metazoa > Chordata > Aves > Pelecaniformes > Balaenicipitidae > Balaeniceps > Balaeniceps rex. The sequence goes on along the minus strand of VYZW01014030.1, from coordinate 15,056 downwards.
TATAAAACTGAAACATGGTATCAGCTTTCCAAACAGATAAGAAAGAAAGAAGTGAACTGCTCTAAAGAAACAGTTGAGGATGGAAATTTGAAAACCTGATTATGAATGGATGGTAGGTTGTGCTGGTTAAGAAGTTGGGGGGTTTATTTTGGTTAATTAGGAACTTGTAGAGCTAATAAGTAATTAATAAAGTCCAAGATTATTTTTGTACATGCTTTAGACATTCAGTGTTGCTCTTTCATGCATTTCCATTCTTTCAAGTAAAGATATAAACTGAAACATGATGACAAATCTTTACCCCTTTTGGAAGTTTAGGCTTTGATTCCCATTGCACAAAGTTGTTTATACCCCCATAAACCTTTACTTCAACTATAAACAACAGGTTTTTACATGAAAGTGAACGTATGTGCACAAGAGAACTATCTGAAGAATCCTTTCTACCGCTAGAAAAGCTTAATTAGAACATGGTTTCGTAAGAACCATGTTTGGAAGAACAAAGCCTTTTTCTGAAAAATGTCTGACTTTTTGCAGCTCTTCAAGAGGATAGATGATGCAGTTAAAGAACTAATTGCATTGTAGTCTGTTGGCATGTGTAGGTCTCCTAAACAGTCAGGTATTATAACTGAATTTTTGCCCCGTGTTAGCAATTCTATTATTCCTACTGATGATCCAACTGATTGGAGCATCAATGGAAATATTAAGTGAGATTTGGGATAGTTTGTTCAACTGTGATGTCAAAATATCTATTTCTACTGCACATTAATATACTTTCAAAAATCCTGGAAACACCACATCTGGAATAAAGGACAGCACTTCTGCTATCAACAACAGAACCTGCTTTTATACCAGTTTACTTTATAAAAATTATGAATAAATTGTTGTAGATGACTTTTGTTAGGCAGCTTGTACATGTTACTACAGAGAACTGAAGAACCTGCTTAAATCTAATACAGACCATAGCGTACCTTGAAAGATTCTGCAATGCCTGCAATAATAACTTTAAACTGAAAAAATACTAGTATTCTTATTCACTCTACATATTTTACTCAAACTTAGGGACCCAGCCACCCTGTATAATGTCTATTTAATAGTATATTTTAAAAGGATTTGTGAAGTTGTTAGCTGTTGCTACTAAATCTCTGAAAATATTTATAAATGGATTTTCTAAATCTATGGTCTTACTTTGAGAGGCATTACAAGAGGGACTGTGGAATAGGCTACCACAGAAACCATCGCAGGTGTATTCCTAAACTAAATGCACTTCAGCTGTTTTGGAAGTTTATGTCAATAATACGGAACAGTTAATTAATGAATCAATAGTATGAAACAACAACAGGATTTTAAGGGTTATTTACTGATTAGGGCAGATGACATGCAGAAAAACGAGGGGAATTTATGCTTAAAATAGGGAACCTAGTTAATATATGCAAATGAGAAAGAATAATCTGTTCTTAAAACGGGGCAGTCTTCAGACACAAGTCTAAAATTCTCTCTCTGTAGTCTTCATAGTTGTGTTCTGCTGTATCTCTGAACAATATCTATCCAACAAGGCATGGGAGCAAGAGCCAACCCAAAGCACATCTCTTCTTCTGAATCAAAAAATACTTTGGAAAACTACAATGGATGCTGTCTGAATGGTAGAAGAGAGTTACAAGTTACTTGTTTTTTCTCTATCTTCCAGCCCATAGTTTGTTTTGATGGTTTTATTCATTGGCTTTCACCCCCAAAGTTGATATATACAGCCAAATCCCTGCACCATTCGCCAGACAGCTGGACTAGACCTTGGTTTGGTGACAAAAAATGCTCATATGTAATAGCAGATACTGTTGCACTAATTTTTAATGAACAGAGTTCAAAGAAATGAATGAGTGGCTGTGCAACACTGTGCACAACACCTCCAGCAGATTCACAGCTGAAATTCCTGGTGGCCAACTGCTATCCAGACAGCACAGCAAAAGCTGAACTGAGACACAGGGAATTGTATTCAGCCAGTAGGGATCCCATCAGTGCTAGACAGGATTTCTTACTGTGGGATGCCACCGCATGCTGCAGGAAGGCTTTGAGCAGAAGGAGAAGTCATGCTGAGAGACTGCTTCCCACGCCAGCACTGCTCTGTCCATGTAGAAGCACGTTTCTCCTGTGAAGGTTACAGGCTATCGAATGCTGTACCTCTTGGGCACATCGGCATAGCAAGCACATGTTTTCTTGTCTGCTTCTAGAGTAAGAGAAAGCATCTTGTTCCCTCTTTCCTCCTCTTACCTTCCACTACAAATAGCAGAAGTAGGATATGCACAATAATGATGTGGAGTCCTTGGTAAAAACTTTTCTGTTGATCTTCTTCATCCACTGTTTCTCATAGGGAATAAAGTTTTGATTGAACTATGAACTTACTCAGTAAATTCCAAGAAAACACAATGTTTGATTTTTCTGTTCTAAAAAGTCCAGTTTAAAACAGTGAGAGACAAAATGCATTCTCCTTCTTTCAGATAAATGAATGCATCATGGAACACTTCGATTATGTTATTCAGAAAAGAAATGTATTATTTTGAGACCATCTTCATTTTTATATTAAATTATTTTCCCTAAAAACATGACTCCCCATAAAAAACCAACTATTTGAAACAGATTTCTTCCCATCTGTTTTTAGGAAAAAAAACATTTTCAGCTTAACTCACAGGAATAAAAAAAAATTCCTCAGTAACAAGTTGAATAAATTATTTATACAGGAATCATTATTTTATAGCATACTCACAAACTTAAAAGTGCCTGCTGCAGATTTAGATATTGTGATTATCTTCAAGTTTTTTTAAAAAAATTAAAAAACCTTGTTCATTCTTCTTCTGAAGATAAAAAAAAAAAAAAGCTTAGATTTAACTTCAAAGGAGTCAAATACAGTGAAGGTGAGGAAATAAATGTCATATAATTCTGACTGCGGGGAAGACCACTGCTATTCTTATCTCCTACAGGAATTATTTCTGAAGTGTAACTACATCACTGGTGAAGGTCATTTCACGAAGACTACACACTCCAACTGACGGACAATTTCCTTATTCCAGAGGAACGTTAAGTGATATGTGGAAGGTTATGTCTGAATAAAGAAGAACTTGGAACAACCTGAAAGATTTCAGNACAGAGCAAATTAAAAGTACCTATCTCAAATTGAAACATATCTAATTATACTACTTTTATTTTTATGGATGTAATTAATTACTATTTAAGAATTTGTAGCTCTAATAATTAGTATCAGAAAACTGAATTCCTTGAAGAGGGTGGGTCGATGACTCTAGCTCCCCAGCTATCAGAGAATGTGAATATTCATTATTTTATAATTATG
>VYZW01014029.1:26893-79142 GCA_013401315.1 Balaeniceps rex | reverse complement strand
TTCATATGACAGCTTTCCCTGCTCTCGCCTATCACAAGAAATTCCATCCAGTTATATTTCCAGATAAACGCTGAGAAAGGATTCCTGATCCACCTGGTGTCATGCCTTATGTTCTTCCCAAATTGAAGTAATAACGTAGAAAATACATTATGTATTGTCATATACATAATGTAGGGTCAGTCGTTGCCAGCCTGCTGCTCACAGATTTATTGTATTGTGATATGTCATTGTTCAATCAGTAAAAGCAGCCTGATACCTTCACCCATCTGAAATGGATCTTGTCAACACTGTTCTGCTAAAATACCTTTTCAACATAAATGGCTGATTCATGAAAATACTTCTTGCTGTTGCTGTTTTTTGTGGGACCCTGTTAGCTCTTATCAAGAGCTAAACATTACTTTTCACTGAAATACCTACAAGAAAAGGCTGCAACTGTACGTTCTTAGACTTCATTTTGTCTACACTGAATCATAAGAGTAGTTACCTGGGAGTCAGTTAAAGCTGTCATATGAATACTGAGTCCTGTATGCATTAAGGTAAAATGCAAGTCATGGAAAACTTCTGGTATAGTAATTTTGGTTATTAAGCCGGTTCTGTCAGCACCTAATGAGAGACACATAGTTCTTTCTCCCTTTCTGTTTCTCGAACTGTTTAAAGCTTGCGGGTTTTATGAGAGAAAAAGCTCATAGTACTTACGAGCTCCAACACAAACTCCCTATTAAAAACCATCCAGGAATGTATTTCTTGTACCTGCACGACACTAGAAGTGCTTCATAAAACAAAAGCATGAAAATTCTGGGTAGCAAAATCAAAGAGCAACACTCAGTTACAAGTGGAGTTCTCAAGGAACTCAACAGATGACTAAAAAAAGATTTAATCAAGAATTGGGTCTGTTCATACAGATATCTGGAGCCACTAAAAAGTAAACTGAGCAAGAAGCCATCACTAGGGAAAAAGTGCATAACTGGTTTTCTGACATAGCTTCAACAGTCTACAATTAAATGTCTCATGCAAAGAACCTTTTATTAAAATTCTTCTTAATTTCAGCTTTTTAAACTTTTTTTTAAACATTGTTTTTCCTCCATATTTTCTAGGAAAACTCTGTCAGGTTGCCTTGTTTGGAAACAATACCTTATTCTCTCCTCCTTACTTCTTCCTGAATAAGGCAGTGAAAGTCAAGTTAAAATTTTTGACATAGTTTTCAGGCTGTCCTATGGAGATGTGAAAAACAAATTAAACTTGATATATACTATTTTGTATGTCTTTTTGAAAGGGAGAAAAACTTCACAGCTATTTATATGAGCATTTAGATCAACTAATCACAGATGTATGTAGAGGGCTTCTGAAATCATAATTTATATTCAGATCATAACTGGGATCAGAGACTGAGAAGACAACTGCCAGAAGATTTTAAATAAGGTAAAGAAGCGAGAATTTTACAAGCTGCAGAGCACTGTTGCATCATATTACAAGTTTGGCTAGGAAGACAAGAAAACATCAATTGGAATCAGATGGAAACACAAAGATATATAGTAATACACAGGGGCAAAGGAAATCTGTGAACACTTCTACAGAGTCTTTGTAATGCAGACAAACTACGTTTGCAGGGGAAAAAAGCATGTAACATGGAATTTAACAGACTTGAGCAGTTTTCTGCCTTGCAAAAAGGGCCATAGTCTGCAAAGGTTAAAATAAATTTTGCGAAAGCACATGGAAAAGCACTGAAAGAGCTGAAAAATAAACATGGCATACAAACAGCACACAATGTGCAATCAGAAAAACATTCATGAGAAATCTTCAAGAGAGAGGTACATTCTTAATATATTCAACAGAACTGAGCTCTGGGTAATTGTAAACTAGACACTACAAGTAAATATGATGGCTGAAGTTCCATTACAGTATTTGCCCCAGAATACACAGGAAAGCTTTAGCTCACCTGATGGGTATCTTTCCTAATGCAGGGTATGTGAGACATGCAAAGGTGAAGCTAAGACTTAAAATGCTGACATCTGTAATTTTTGCAAGAAATGGATTGCTCACAGTGGGTCAAAAACATATAAAATATTAAATCTGATTCTGGGACCATTCATGTAGAAAGGCAGTGAAATGTTAAAGATTCATTCCAAGATGTCTTTACTAGCAGAGGGAAGCTGTCAACAGAATATAAAATTAAGTTGACAGAATTCAATTGTCCTCTCATAGAGGCATCTAGAAAATGTTGGCAATAAAAATCTTAATGACAAATTAGATTGATTAAACAGGATACAAAAAAGAAAATGGAAGAAACTACAGAACTAATTCATATCGTTATTAATTTCAAAAGCAGATTTACTTATACAGCTCCTGATGCACTAAAAAAGTATGAGAAGAAAACACTTTCACATACCCATCACTTCAGTCGAAGTGGGTTCAAGGTAGTCAGACTGGCCCTTCCTAAAACTTTAAAGCAAGGGTTTGTGAAGCAGATACATCAGAGCACTTATTATACCAAGAACTACCTTCTATCCACTTCAGCTGAAAGCTTATAATAGAAGATCAGAGAACATAAAACTGAGAAAATTTAGATACAAACAGCCTGCAGTGGTAGTCACAGGAGTTTGGGATCCTTGGGTCAAATAGTTATTGGAAAATATACATTAATTCTTAATTATTACACCTGCTATACAGAAATAGCACTGCTGAAGCATAGGAGCTGCAGTCCTGAGAAACAGTGGATCATAATTAGGTTGTTAGAAGCTCAAATGTTTTTCAAAATGTATGATTTTAAACACATCATTGTCAGTCCAGTACTTGATTAAATAACCATAACATTTAAAACAGGCCTATTGTAAGTCCCTCCTATAAAAACAAAAAAGAAAAACACAAAGAACCCCAAAACCTAACAACCCAAAAAAACCCTATGATCATCAAAAGATCAAAAGCATTTATAGCCATAAGACAGTGTTCACAAGTATAATCAGAAAACAGGCACCCAAGATAGATATTTCTTGCGAGGTTCATTTTAGGAGTGATAACTAAGGAGCAAGCCTTCAGCCTTCCACTTATTCTAGAGAAAAAGAAGTAGAAAAATAGACTCAGACTTTAAGTTCCAGAAACTGAAAAGGCTGAGCTGATCATTGGAAAAGAACGTGCAAAACTATATTGAATCTAACCCACAAAAGGCTTCAGAGATATATGAGGTAAAGGAAACCAATTCAGAGATTGACTGTACACATTTACACTTCTAAATAAAAGAAGTCCAAAGAATGAGACCAAGCACAGAGCTCCTGACCACCTGTTCCTTAATTAACAGCTTGCTCCCTAGCTCTGTTCTGAATCTCACCAACAGACATTGTCTGGGCACGATTCAACGCACAGAATGAATGCGACTACATAAGTTTTTATTCCTTGCAACCTGTACAGTTCTCCAGCGCTACCGGGTTTGTGCCTTCAAACCCTCTGCATGTCTTCATACCACATCTCAGGTTTATAGCACAACACCAATGTGTTTTGCAGAAAGCACTGTGGTGGGCAGTAACACAAGTCTCACATTCATTCAGACACACTTAACAGGAAAAAATATACCAAAATAATAGTTACGTCTTAGGGCCACAGGAGAACTGCCTGACACCCCTGTGCTGCGCAGTGTGGACATGGCCAGTCTATTCTAGGGACAGCAAGCCCCAAGCAGCATGGATGTGAGCCAGTCTGGGGTACTCAACTCTAGAATCAATGACCACCACTTTTTGTCCTTTCTGTTTATCAGGATATAGACAGACAGGCACTGTAAATTGATGATGTATATTAATATTGCGGTTAACTTCATGTTTTTCTACTTGGAAGTGAAAGATTTAAGAATAAGTATTTCCAAGTCTTGAGCTGAAACATGGCATCCTCAGAATGTTCTGGTTTACCAGAGAGAGTCAAGTAACATCAGCGAGTCAAGAGTGAGTGATGTGAGTCAAGAAAACATTTATATGCAAAGAAATTACTGAGAAGTATGCAACTTTTCTCTCTTTACTCCTCCACCCTTTTTATCTAAAGCTTTAAGATTACTTGTTATTCTATTAAGGATTCATTCACAAAATTTGGCAAACACTTCTCGCTATGCATTGCCTAAGAATGCTACATGTATAACAATCGATACGCAAGGCAACGTTACTAATAGCAGTAAGATTATGGAAACCTTATATGCTGTAAATGTGAGCACTGTATTCTGCAGCCTTCATAAATTATCTAGCCACAATGATATGCCATTTGGTTAAAAGTAGCATGGTTTGTCATATAGTCTAAGTTTCTTCCGAGCAGAAGAATTCTTCTGCAAAGAATTATAACATGGCTAAGATGGCACAATGTAAAATTCACCTATGAAATTTAAGTAAGTTTTTAATTCATGTACTGCCTATTCTCATCATATTAAATGAGTTGCAACATGCAGCACATTTGTACTCTGTAAAGACAGCCAATTACTTCGTATTTTTGCCTCCATTTAAAAATCACCTAACGACCAAAATAACAAGTATTACAAAAAGCAGCAAGTGTACTTTTTACAATAAATGGAGACATTTCCAGGGCAAGCCACAGACATTCTCAGCCACAAATGATAGCCCATATTAACAGCTTTTTAGCAGGTATCATTGCATACTTGCAAAAGGATGGTATGTAGAGATAAGACTGTGGGTCTAGTTAACCTGATCAGCCTTAGTTGTGCCAAAAGTGTTTCCAAGATGATTTATTTTGTTTAGCACAACAGAATTTCTCTCACAGGTATTTATTCCTGTGTCTCTGTTTGGTACATTTTATTTAAGTGTTACATACTCCTATCCAAATAACATTCCTCAGAAATCATATACCCTTAACCCTCATTCAACCTTCAGTCTCATTGTAACAGCTTTCTCAAAGTATGTGCTTGTATCAGTGCAAAATTACCAACCTTTATTTTCATACTTTACAAATCTTTCTTTAGACCATTAATTAGCAAAAGCAACCAAGGATAATTCATTCTTGGACTTGCCAGCACTTTCTGTCGCTCTCGGGTGCCATGATAGTAGGTAACTGTCCGATTACACCTTCTGGGAGCAATACCTTGGGTCTTCATGAAGCAAACTTAAACTTGAGGTTTCCATGAGCTAATATTCTTTGTCTTTGCTTCCTGCCTCAAGTTCTTTTTTTATTCTGTCTTTAGGCAATTTAAATATTTTATCAGTATAAACAACAACGTCAACCTGTATGATTCTATTTCTTCAGCTGTCAACTCCTTAACACACAGGCCCAGGAGATTAGAGTTGTACAATCAAGGTAAGATAGAGACACATTGACCAAAAATTGTCACTAGCCTATAAACTTTTCTACTGTTAACAATACAACTCACTATATCTCGATCTTATTTTTATTCCACTTTTGAATTAGACTTGTCCAGAGCAAACTGTTAAACATATCAGCAGTTCCTCTTTTTTTGCCACAAAAAATTAAAATTCTCTAAAACACACCTCATTCCACTTTCCAATCCATATCTGTGTGTGCCCTACAACAGAGAAGGAACACAGTACAAAGTTGAGGAAGAAAATAGAATAGTTAGTGGATTCAGTCTTGATTTCACGCCTCTCTACTGGGTTTTACCTGTCCAGGTGCCGGCAGCAGCAGCACCAGCAGCAGCAGTGGGGGGCTCCCGGAGTGGCCCCTGTGAGGAGCGGCCGGGGCTGCCCCGCGCCGGACACAGCCGGTTCCAACGGCCCCAGCGCAGGGCAGGGCTGAGCCCCTCAGCCACGGGCGGGCGCCTCGGGGAAAGCCTGGGCAAGGAAGGGCAAAACGCTGCCCGGCAGCCGGGGCTGAGGGCAACAGTGTGAGAAACAGCCCTGCGAGCCCCGAGGGGAGAGCGGGAGGAGGGCAGGAGGTGCTCCGGGCGCCCCGGCAGAGATGCCCCTCCGGCCCCGGGAGAGACCCCGGTGGGGCAGGTGTTTCCCTGCAGCCCGTGGGAAGGCCCCAGGCTGGAGCAGGTAAAAGTGTGAGGAGGAAGGAGCTGCAGAGAGGAGCTGTTATGGACTGACCACAGGCCCCTATTTCCCATCCCCCTGTGCGGCTCAGGAATGAGGAGGTAGAGGAGTTGGGGATGAAGGAGTGAACTTGAGCCTGGGAATAAGGGGAGGGTGGGGAGAAGGTGTTTTAGTTTTTTACTTTTTTTCTCACCATCTGACTCTATTTTAATGGGCAATAAATTAAATTAATTTTCCCCAAGTTGAGTCCATTTTGTCAGTGATGGTAATTGGTCAGTGATGTCCCTATCCTTATTTCGACCCGTGAGCTCTTCCGTCTTATTTCCCCCCGTCCTTTTGAGGAGGGGGAGTGAGACAGCGGCTGGGTGGGTGTCTGGCAGACAGTCAATGTCAACCCACCCCACCCTCACAATAATTAAGAAAAAACATTGCCTAATAGTCCAATAGTCTAGTAAACTTATAGGACAACCTAAAATGAGATTTGATCCTTTGTAAATCTGTAAAGCAGTGATAGGGGCCCATAACATGTCATGCAAAGAAATAATATGAGCACTTTGTACATGAGAGAACTGGGAAGAGAAATTAAGATATAATTCAGGCTGTGGCCTGAAGCTGTTCCACATCTCATGTTGATGGTAACCATGAAGCAGCTGCAAGCTGTAGTCCTGGAAAATAAATGTCTCTAAAAAAAAATGGGTTTTAATTTTTATAGAGATGAAAAATAAACAGGAAGAAATCCCTATGATGAGATGAATTTGCATAAAATAGGTAAGAACTATAAACTATTTCTTTTTTCTTTTATTGGAGATGCTTAATCAGAAGAAAGGACAAGTGGATGGAGACACAAATAAAAGACTGGAGTGTCTAAACATCTTCTGCTTGTTTGGACAACACAAAAGTAGAATAACAATTTTACTAAAAAATCAAGATATATTTGAGTACATTCATTTCAAACAATATTCTGTGTCCAAGTGGCATCTTGATTTTAATGAAGAATAAAAGAAGTTCCAAGTATATAATTTAGACTAGACTGGCATTTGTTCATTCTAGCCCTAAAATGCATGCTTCTATGAACTGTTAATTGCAATAGAGCCTGGCAAATTTGATAAAGCTGACTAAGATATTCTCTTACATAAAAGTTGGCATTTAATTCACTAATTTTTAAGTTATTTTCAAGTGCTGTATTTAATCTTTTCTTAGTTCATTTGTCTATGCATAGTAAGAAGTTAACAGGAAATACTTAAATTGACATACCAGAGATGTATTGGAATGAATTCTTGCTAAACTTTGAGCTGTTACCTGTTATCTAATTCACCTGGAATTTAGTGTGTTTTGTATTGTAACTTTTTAATGACAACTGTTAATTCTCACGTATCTATTTTTAAAGTTTAGAGCTATTTCTATTGTCTTACTGGGTAACATTTTCTGTTTAATAAACTCAGTTTGTGAGAGATTTGGTCCCAGTTTAATAGGGAAATTCATAGGCTTCGCTCGCTCTACATTTTACTTTCTAGGTACATCACATTCTGCTTAGAGACCTAATATTTGTTGGCAGTATTCATGCCTGGACATCATAAAACATTTCAAACTTGTTATATAGACAGTCACTACAGCCTGCACATAGCATTTTTCAGCAAAGCAATATTTTGTGTTATATGATATTCTGAAGCAGTGTCCTTGTAAAGAATCCCATCATATTCAGCAATTTCATCTATGTAGTCACAGTATAATTTTATACTTGGAAGAATCTGTGCTGCTTCTTTTTGCCATCTTTTTGCCATGAAGAATTACTTTCAATCTGTTGTAAGGCTGGATCATTTTATCTGTTTGTTTGAGCCTGACATATTTTGGTGAAGAGGTGGACAGTACCAGCATCATTTACTCTAGATATTTCTTCATGCAACTCCCTTCCTAATTTACAGGTTACTTTGAAAGCATAAACTTCATTTAATAAATATTCTTCAGTTTAATGCTAATTGTTTGAAGCTGATATGACATTTCAAAAATTGTTTCCACAAAATGTGTCTGTCAGAATTTACCTCAAATGATTTTAAGCCCAAATAGTTGATGAAATCACTGAAATTAGAACATATGTTCTTGCTTTTTTCTCAATATAAAGATATTGTGACTCAACTGGAAATCTTAATCACAACGTAACTATTCTAGCCTAATAAAAACTAATTGGACAGAAGACTTTTTATTGCTCTATTTACTATAAATACTTCACAGAATCACAGAATCTTTTGGTTGGAAGAGACCTTTAAGATCATCAAGTCCAACCATACCTGTCCACTACTAAACCATGTCCCTAAGTACCTCGTCTACCCGTCTTTTAAATACCTCCAGGGATGGGGACTCCACCACTTCCCTGCGCAGCCTGTTCCAATACTTGACAACCCTCTCCGTGAAGAAGTTTTTCCTAATATCTAATCTAAACCTCCCCTGGCGCAACTTGAGGCCATTGCCTCTCGTCCTATCACTTGCTACTTGGGAGAAGAGACCAACACCCACCTCGCTACAACCTCCTTTCAGGTAGTTGTAGAGGGCAGTAAGGTCTCCCCTCAGCCTCCTCTTCTCCAGACTAAACAACCCCAGGTCCCTCAGCCGCTCCTCATAAGACTTGTTCTCCAGACCCTTCACCAGCTTCGTTGCCCTTCTCTGGACATGCTCCAGCAACTCCATATCCTTCTTGTACTGAGGGGCCCAAAACTGAACACAGTACTTGAGGTGCGGCCTCACCAGTGCCGAGTACAGGGGAAGGATGAGTTCCCTGGTCCATACTTGTATGTATGAAATCTTCAAAAGACAGTATCCAATGCAATGTATTTTTATGGTGGTCTTTATATATCTTTTAAATATTTTTTCTGTCATTTGGGTAGCTTGTGTCTTTTTCCTAATCACACTTGCATACCATGACCCTAGAAGTGCTCAAATGTTCAGTGAATCTTGCTGAAAATGTTCAACAAAGATCATCAGGAAATGTTGATTCTGTTTCTGTGGAAAACAATGAACATCAAAGCTTGCCAGAAGGTTACAGTTTTCATTAAAAGTCCCCAAACTTGAAATTTTAATTTTCCTTTATTTCTTGTACAATTTTCAGGTTTTGGTGCCAACTCGCTCTTCCCATCCTTTAATTTCAAAAAATGTGAAATATTACTACCTCCTAAGAGGCCAATTTAATAAAAAAAAATAGTATTTCATAAAAACATTTTCAATCAACTTTAGTTCTCAAGGTTTTTATGCTTATGGGACCTTAATGAGTTTGTCAGATCATCTAAATTAAATTTTACTCTCCAAGCTTGCCATTTAGGTATTTTTTTCTCTTTTGCCATTTGCCAATGTGTTGAGTTTCTACATCTTGGGTGACCCAATGGTACCTGATCATGCTTAAATTTCTGTTCTTTCACAGTGAAATGAGTAAAAAAAAAAAAAAAATCTCCATTAATAATGAAACTGAACTTAAAGTGACTGAAGACAACCTAATTTATGTTACATTGCAATGAACTAGAAGTATGTATACTGTCAATTACCACATTTCAGCTGAAAGAGAAATTTTCACTTAAGATGCTGCTTCTGGCATACCTATGTAGGAGTCATTCTATGCTATTCCATTTATGTTTTCAGATCAATGTGGGGTTTTTTACCTATGCTCAAAATGAATACAACTTTGGCCTTTCAAGCCTGGAAAGATAGTTGCAAAGCAGCAGGAGCCACCATTCCTGAATTGTGCTGGGATGTCCCTCTTTTTAGAATTTTAGATCTGGTAATGTCAGGAGCGAAAGAAAATGTTTGCTATTATATCTTATGCCATCTGAAAAAGGGATGTATTCTTTACTCAGGATTTTTGCCATTATGAAGTCAAAAGATCTTTGGAATTTTGGTCATAGAATTTTAAGAGTTAAAATATTTTGCATGTTTGCTTTAAGTAACATGTAAATGTATGTTTTATCTTTCAGCATTAAAAAGGTGCATTAAACTGGTAATAGCATCATTAGGTCAGGACATGATACGTGGTGGAGGGTGCATATATGCACTTGAATGCATGCCTATGCCTAGGTACTCCAGAAGCCACTACACAAGAAGTTGCAGGACTATCAGGCAGAAAGCTTGAGGCTCAGATTTGAGAACATTGTGAATTTATTTTTTACCATGCAAATCTCGCTGCTTGGAGCACCCCTGCCTCTCCCCCATCAGGAAGTCCATGTATCTTACTCTCTACTTATGGTAAAGCAAGGAAGAAATATATCTTATTGTCCTTTAAATCTCCAAATAACATCTTCTCAAGCCACAGAGAACCACACCTTTGAACTTTTGCTGTTACTTAAAATTTTCAGTTTGAAAACTGCAACTTTTTACAGCAGGAGGATAGGAGGAAATACCCACAATCTCCCAAATTCTTTTAGTCCAGCCTGGAAGAAATAATAGGTGGGAAATGGGAAGCTTCATGAAGAAGCTGTTCCACAGCTGTAGTATAGTGAACCCACTACAACAGTGCAAACCAGTTATTTTTTATTAAAACAGACACAGAACGACTGACTTTGTATTACATTCCCATGTATTTAGAATGGTAGCCTTGCAAGTCCAGGTGATGCAATATTGCTGCTGCTAGGAATATGCCACAGGCTCTGTACCAATTACAGTACAAGGCCTCGGGACTTGTCAGGCTGTGTCTTCACCTGCACCTTGTTTTAGCTGTAACAGCATATTGCCTGGTGGTGCAGTGAGCATAACTTAACGTGCTTTAGGTTAGCTTTCTGAAATTGCATGGAGGTACTTCTACAAGAAATTAAACTGCGTGTGGCAGAGGTGTAATGAAACTAAGCAACCATTGCATAATTAAACTTGTGGACCAGTAAGAAAAGAAGTGTTGGCAATGGACTGAAATCATATAAAAGCAACCCCAAGTGGAGCAAGTCTGAGGAGGAAGAAAACTCCCCACCGTCAATATTCTCCTCCTTCCAGAAAATGAACTCAAATGCTCACAACTTGCCATAAAAACACTCTGGAAGAGTGAGCATAAGACCCAGTGTGTAGAAACAAGAAATCTTGTTTACAGCAGTATGAAGAGGATCATTATTGGGAATGAGCTGTAATATTATAAGTCAGTATCGTTTTATTCAGAATAATGATAACTGTTTGTAGTACTTTGATTAGAATGGCAAGACATTGATTAGACTCCCAATAAATACAAAGTGTTCTTTAACCCACACATTTCAGAGGGTGCAGTGCAGCAGAACATTCTTGCATTAGACTAATTTCTACAAAATGGTACATTTCTTAATTGCATTAATAATAGCCTTTTAAAATTATCTGCTTTTAAAGCAAAGCAGAGGTAAAAGTATTCTTTCATGCATGCAAAAATTACACATGCTCTTAATTCTTTAACATAGGTACACATCCACAAGTCTTTAAACTATTTTGACAAGCTAAAGTATTTCCTGCACGCATTAATGCCGTATTACTACATAAAATGAAACAGGTGATGCTACTGATTTTCCACAAATTGCAATAAGCAGCAAATCACTAAGACACAACGTTAGGAATTAGAAAAATACTTTAAATTGAGACTGAATTACCATGTATTGGTAACAGCAATAATTATTTTGGGTCAAGGTTTGGGAATGCCAATACGATACGGAATGGGGAATTTTTCATTGCATCTCTTGCGTTTGCTTCCCAAGCTGCCAATTTTTCATAGTATTTCTGCTAGTCAATAAGCTCTACCATTCAAAAAGTCATTCAGCATTGATCTACTGAGAGAATACTAAAGCATGGCTCACACAGACCAGTTCATCACCAGTTTAATCAGTTAAAAGTTAATAGTGTATATTTTCTGGTATTATATTACCATCTCAAGAGTTCAGTAGCATACCATATAAGTATGTCAGTGTACATGTCACTAGAGTACAACAGTATGTTAAAAGGTAAATATTTTAGAGAAGCAAAGTCTCCCCCACTGTGCTAACCCTTTTTCTAGCCAAATTCACTAAAGTGGAAAGAAACGAAGAGGTGAAAGTTCTGTCTGTGAACTAGTGGGTAACAGTTCACCAGCTGCCCAAATTATTCTCAAGTACTTTGGTACATCTCTAGATAAAAATTATTATGGTTCAGAGGATTTGATGTAGACAGGAACATTTGTCAAACTATAACCAAACTTTTCCAATTTACATTAGTGAAGTTATGAAGCTGAACTATGGCAGCCACTTCCACTAATCTATTAGTTAAAGAAAAAAGCCACAAAGCATGACATGCCTTCAAATCTATCTATATCTGTAAGCAGATGTGTATATTCAGGAATGCATTTTAAGCATCATTAATACTGATACAGAAAGATACTGCAGTCATCTTTCATAACGATAGGTTTCATGGATGCAGTCTGCCTGAACAACCTTCTTCAGCTCAGAGTGTTCATCTGTCTTGTAGAAATGGTTCAGCATTTTCATTCATCATTTGTATGAGGTGTGGTAAAACTTCTTTTTTTTTTCCCCCAAGCTGAACTAGTGTATTTTCATGGACTGTGCTTTCTGAGCCCATTAAAAGTAATGATGTTATATGGTTCACTCTAGTCCTTTCCATGGGCTGGTGCTCACATCAGAGCAAGTAATAAAGAGGCAAAGCCCTCCTGCACGGAAATGCATGGCTTCACTGGAGTGGGGTGAGTGGAGAGCAGTTAAAAGCTTCAACTGATAGAATCCACTATTTTGCCCAAACAAAGAAACAAGTAAGCAAGCACAAATAGAAGAGGGACCCATTGCAACAGAAATTAATTCTACTATTTTCTCACCCATTTTTAACAGATTTTCATGCTCATACACATTCACAGGAGTAAACAATGAGGTCTGTCGTATGGCCTGTGCAGGATATTATTTTCAACTGCCTACTCATTGCATTCTGCTAGATATGTGAATAAAAGCGAAAGCTCACAACGCTCCCTATGCCTTAGGAAGCTATCAGCTATGCCAAATTACCACCGCATTCTGAGCTATGCTGCATCCATCATCTCCCCAATCTCAAGTGATTTTACAGCATCCAGAATCATGATGATCACTATGCTTTGAAGTGGTCTTCAAATTTTGTGCTTGTGTGGAGGAAGGGATTAATCAATTTATCTGGAAATTGCTCAGCTTCCTTCCTCTACTCCAAGAGCTGAGCTGCTGACATCCATATCCAGTTTCTCTTCCACCTTTTCCCTTCAATGGTCAGCTGTCCAAAAATATTTTCAGGCTACTAAGTATTTGTCTTCCAGAGGATTCTAAATGTATCTTTATGATACTGGTCTTAGCTGGGAGTCACAGCACAGAAAACGTAACTCAGGGGAGATCAAACTGATACTCTCAATTCTAGCTCACTGCTGTGACCTAGAATGAGTAAAAGTACTTAAGGTTGTAAACTACAGCAGTGCTGCATGGCCACCCTAGCATACTCCACTGAATTATCTGCTTCTTGAGAGCCTACACCATCTAAAAATAATATCATAACATCGTAACAGAAAAATTATATTTTTCTACTGTGAACTTAACTATAAAATAGACAATAACTACTCATAAAAAAAAAAAGGTGAAAAAAACCATCACATTTCCTTGCCCACCCAAGTAAGATGTGAAAGCGGTAAGTTCAAATGATGTTGTCAGGTAATCAAAGTGTGCTACAAAAAACCCAAAACAAAACCAAACCAAAAAAACAAACAACCCCCAAACCCAAACCCTCTAGGCATTCTCTACAAAGACCCACAAAACAATCAAAGAGAAAAAAAACCCACATCAATTTGCCTACTGCACACAATGAAGGAAACAATGGATATATTCCGGGTATGCTCTTCAGATGTTGACAATTAATTTCTTTCAGAAGAAGCTAAGGAGGGGAACGGAGGGTCCCTCAAAACCATAAGGAAAACCCTTAGAAGATAAAACATAATTGTCACTCAGCACTGTACAGAAGAACAGCAACTGATAGGCAGGCATGGAAAGGACCCATTTTCACTTTATCAACAGTAGTATGGAGAGGACAAGAAAAAAAATCAGTATAATTTTTTTTTTTTAATTTTATAATTATTCTCACTTTCATCTGTTCACTTACCTTCAGACCATGGACATATCTTCCCTTTGTTCAGAGAACACAGACATTTTTCAGCTAGATCAGACACGAAAGACTACAAACCAGCAACAAAGCCTGAAGATACCTAGATGACATTAATTAGAAGCCATGTTTGGCTTAAGAAAGCCATGGCTATTGTCTCAGTGACCAAATGAATTAATCCAGACTGTTTTTTGAAAGGGATGGTATTATGTATAACATCCACATACATGTCTTTTAAATGCAAAGTGGTCCTGAAGCTTGAATACAAAATCTCTCTTTGAAGCTGAAAGAAAAAGTGATGCCATCTCTGTTTTAAGAATGTAATCTTAATTTCATGTCTACAGAATCATAAGAATGAAATTGTTCAATATTCACAAACTTTAATTGGTGGGACTCTCAGAGCAGCCGCCATAGATACTACACAACTTGCAAAGATGCACTTTATAAAAGAAGCTGAACAGGAGCTAAGAAAGTATGGTCTTCTAAGAAAGTATGTTAATTTAACAGATGGTTTAAAGGACGAAAATGGTTGTGCCCAGAGGATGATGAAGAAAGCATCAGCAAAAACATTAAGCAACAAGTAAAACTGAACTATTGCTGCATAGCAGGATATGTTTAACTTCCTTTTGCAAAGCTGAACAGACACTGAGAGGACTTTTATGGTGAAGAAATTGTAGAATGACTCCCAGGCCTTTGATCCAGTCATGGTGTAAACCTGGTCTGGCAGGTCCATTTACTCTGAGTCCCATGCTCCAGTGTCTGACAGAGCAGCACAATCAGGGAGTTCATCAGCAAGAAGTATAATGTAGAGAGGTCAGAATCAATAAGGATTTGCTTCTGACACTATAGCGCTGAACACTGCACTTCATGCAGCAGTTCTTTTAACTAAAAATATCTTCCTGATTGCAGGCGACCTCTTATTTTAGCACCAGTCACTGAGATTAAGAAAGCACTCACTGCCAAATATATCGTTTATTTATTAGGTTTCCAAGTGGGGGACAGCAGTGAAGCGATTTCTTTCCTGGGGATTTCAGCAGAATGCAAACAATGTTATGACAAGCAAGGATACTGCTTGACCAGACTGGCTAGATGAGAGTCCGTACATCTAGTTAAATACACAGCTTCAATTACATAATCAAGGAAGAGCACAAAACCAATTAAACAATATGATATGTGCATACAGCCCATTCCCCTCTCCCAAAAAAACCCCACCAAAAAACAAGCCCAGAACAGCAAACCCCAATCAAAACCAACTTAACTCAAAACCCTAAGACTTCAGAGAGATTATTCATGTGCTAGTCGCTTTTAAAGGATTAATGGCTAAATAAAATATGCTGGGGAGAATTTGGCAGAGAGGCTAGAGAACTGCTAAAAAAGGCACCACATTTTACAGTTCTGTGCATCATTTTCACAACTCATTCCCTCCTATTTCCACAACACTGTTGAGCATGGTACATTCACTTATCTAGGATCCCACTTCATCATTTCTGCAGTAAGAACTTCACCTTTCCCTTCCTCCCATACACAGCAGCTGCAATGAGGTATAGGTCAACAATATATACTTTTCTTCCCTTTTATCGAAAGAAAAATAGGGATGCTTTGATACTCTGAAAGGGGCAAAAGGCTGTTAGAATTCTTCATGTCACAAAAGATGAGCCAAAATGCCTGGATCACCTGTTTTCAGTCTCCCCTCCACTAAGTTCTTCTGGCGAATCCCCCTCCAATCAATACAGATATGTCTAACATAATGAATGTTATCAGACTGTATACAGGTAATTCCAGAGACCAGTTTCTGCCTCTGGAAGGGACAGATTACAGGATGTATCGCCTTGTGCCTTAATGCTACATTTGGTTTCAGAGGCTTGTGTTTTGCTGAAGCTGATCATCTGGAAGGGCACAAGATACCTGGTGACATTAGATTCTGTCCTGGTTTTGGCTGGGTTAGAGTTAATTTTTCTTCCTAGTAGCTGGCATAGTGCTGTGTTTTGAATTTACTATGAGAAGAATGCTGATAACACACTGATGTTTTAGTCATTGCCAAGTAGTGCTTAGAATAGTCAAGGACTTTCTTTTTCAGCTTCCCATGCTCTGCCAGGTGTATGAGAAACTGGGAGGGGGCACAGCCAAGATAGTTGATCCAAACTGACCAAAGGGCTATTCCATACCATATGACATCATGCTCAGTATATAAACTAGGGGGAGTTGGCCGGGGGGCAGCGATCGCTGCTCGGGGACTGGCTGGGTGTCGGTCAGCGGGTGGTGAGCGGTTGCATCAGTTGTTTTTTTCTTCCTGGGTTTTGTGTCTCTCTCTCTCCTTCTCCTTTTTATGGCAATTTTATTACTATATTTCAATTATTAAACTGTTTTTATCTCAACCCGCGAGTTTTCTTTTGCCCTTCCAATTCTCTCCTCCATCCTACTGGGGAGGGGGAGGGGGAGCGAGCGGCTGTGTGGTGCTCAATTGCCGACTGGAGCTAAACCACGACAGATTCATAACATTCAGAGAATAAAAAGCAGCATAAAACAAATGAACAACCTCCATAGATACTGAACAGTAACTTTCCATGCCCTAAATGATACAGACTTTTGAGATGACAATTTTTAGCTTTGAGGTTTCAGATAACTTCAGGCTTGGAGCAGGAGGGACTGGACTAGGCAATCTCTAGAGGTCCCAGCTGTCTGGTGATAATTAGTGAAAACAGTGGTCATCATGCTGAAAGTATCATCACAGTGGCACTCCAGTTCTCTCACTCTTTGTAATGCTACATTTCTCATATGGCACCATTTTCTTCCATTTTACTTCTTATTTTGAGCTTTTGATAAAGCTTTGGATTTTCTCCAAAATTTATGAAATTATATTGTAGAGCACCATTCAATGTATCAAGAACCACACACCACAGTAAACTCTGTCATCCCTTTCTGCTCTGTTCTGTCATTAGAAACAAAACTATATTCAAAGTTACTAACAGTGTTATACTTTCAATTAATATTAACAAATGGTACCTTCCCCCTTTAAGGAAACATGAGGAAGTCGGCTTAACTTACAAACTAACTATACCTTTTAACTATAAGATGTACAAAAATACTGAAGTTCTTATAGGTGTCATAAAATATTTCTCATTGGATTTTTCTTTTTTTTTTAATAGGAAATAAATCATAAAAATTTAAGTGATGCTTTGGTATATAGAAACTCCTTCCATGCAGAAGATTATTCTAAATTATCACAAAGACCTTCTCAGTCTTACAGTTCATGTTTCTTTCAAATGCTTATAAAAGCAGGATCTGGAAA
Source organism: Balaeniceps rex (assembly GCA_013401315.1). Taxonomy (NCBI): domain Eukaryota; kingdom Metazoa; phylum Chordata; class Aves; order Pelecaniformes; family Balaenicipitidae; genus Balaeniceps; species Balaeniceps rex. Next base: position 61,805 of record VYZW01014029.1, on the reverse strand, counting down.
AAATAATGCAAGGGTTGAAAAGATTGCATTCGTGTATGTTTATGCAGGGAACAAGGAGAAGGGAAACTGAATACACAAGACTTGCCTTTAATGCAAAGATAAATGTAAAAGTATTTTATCTTCAACAGTTTACTCGGATAAAATACCTCCTTCCCCCAATGCTGACCTACTTCCTAAAAATTTGAGGATATTACTTCTACAGAAACATAATTATATAATACCTAAGAAATAAGAATGCAAGCAATATTTGGTAGTTTTATAGTTTCAAACACCTAAACCCACAATGGGAGATCATGCTAAGGAAAGAGCCTTAAGAGTAATTTTTGTTGCCATAAGACAACCAAAAATAGGAAAAAAATTAAATGTTTTGTGAGGTTTCATTACCGAGTGCTTCATTACTGGTGTAGATACAGAACTGTTGAATCAATTTAGAGGAAGAACTGATCAGAAACAATCAGGATGAAATGACTGTTAACTGGTGAATAAGATATTAAGGTTGACACCTTCAAGGCTGCCTAAGGAAACCAGATTTCTTGCCTTTTTAGATAGTTTTGAAAGTATTAGGTCCCTAAAAGATTTGACCATCAGTATATCTGCTAAAGAATTAGGATATTATTTCCTCTGAAAATAGTATCTAAGGGAATGCACAGGGGTTTAGAAAACTCACGAGACTGAAGATCTTCTGTGACTGAAGATCTCTAGAGCAGGCTATCAAAGACCTTGCTCACAGCCAAGAAACCATCCAGGTCCATGACGCGAGACCATAACAAATGAAGGACCTTAGTAATTCTTCCAAGTGTCTGCCATAATTGCTCATCACTTAAAAATGAACTAATGAAATGAAGAAAGTAGCATTAAAATTTTTGAAAGTGAAAGGTACAAAACAAGTATCGTAGTCGCTGTTAACTGGAGCCAAATTATTCCCTTTTAGTTTGACAAGATTTATGTAAGAAAGCCTTGACTGGGTAAGAGTAGAAGTAGTAAAGCTGATTAACTGAAGGAGGGAAGAAGACAAGGTAGATCTGCTTAATTGAGCAAGGGAAGAAGCAGGGAGGAATGGTTTCTATTTTCTGGCTTTAAAAATGTCTAATCTTCACTAAAATTAGTAGTCATAGACCAATTTCTGTTTTCTGTGCAATGGGAAAACACAAATATTTCCACACAGAAAATCCAATTGCTTTATCAAGACAGTGATGAAGGACATCATATCGTTTTTTCAGCGTTGTAAATCACTGGAGAGTAATTTTTAAACAGGTGCATGATTTTAATCCAAGTATCCATTTGAGCAATAGTAATTTGTAATGACAGCTCAGACTTGGAAATTGAAGACTTGGAAAGAGCAGAAATAAGACAGTTTTAGCTGTCTGAATAGCCACCATTGGTGGAACAGAGAAGCATGCACTTACTACACTCTTGGTTTCCACTATGCAAAGGTAGACTACCCTATTTGCCGTTACTTAACAAGAAAAGTGAGTTTTCAAAGCCCCAACATAAACTTGTTTCCTTGTACAGACCTTTTCAGCTGAAAGATGCACATAATCAGAAATAAAACTACAGGAAAGTTTCACTACAACTATGACATGAGAAAAAAATAGAGGTAGTTACCCTGCAAAAAAAACTTTTAAACTTTTCGGAAAAGTCAGGGCAGAATTTGGCCAGAATCAGATGCTTTTGAAAACCTTTAAGTGTTTTTTTTTAAATAGAGATCAAAAGGACAGAGGAAATGGGAAGCGTTATTTCGTTAACACCTGAAAATCAACGCTCACAATTACCTTTGACCATTCCTATCAGCAGCTAAGAATTTGTCACGCATTTGGTCATCAAGGATGCAATTCAGGTGCCTACACATTGGCACTTAGTGCCATTTAAGAAACCCCAGAGTATAGCTCTTGACTCCACCTGCTCTTCTATACAGTTCTGTAAGTCCTAAGTCTCATCTGCTTGGCCTAAGCAGAAGTTCTAGGACATCCTATACAGCAGTAGATGCAAATAGTAGAATGTGGGAAAATATTTGAGCTGCAACTGAATTTGAAACAATATGCTATCTATAAGAAGAACCTGCTATCATTCTGGAAGTAATTTTAAGATTATTAATATAATTCTATATGCCTCTATGGTGAAGGGCTAGGAATGGTATTCTGTTGGCTTACATGAACACAACAGACAATCTGAAGTAAATCTAGGAATGCTTTATGTGTCTTATCAATGAAATGTGCATACTGTACCACGTCACTACGGATTTTTTTTTTTTTTTTGGACACGCACCAAAACCAAACCTCTTTCAGAAATGGATAGTCTTTGTTTATCAATGTTGGGGTAATTTTTCTTTTTACTGTGGAACATCTATACAAAAGGCAGAACAAACCGCAAAGCTGTGTAATGAATCCAAAGCATATTTTCCAGTAGCATGTCAGAAAATCAACTCTCAGGAACAGATGCTCTTCTGTACCTTAGACCGAGTCACCAGCAATCCGACAAGAGAGAGCTATTTTTTGTTCAAGGAGTTGACAAGACAGTAAATCATAAGTTTGTCTTTTCATAAGGGTTAAAATAACCTTGTGTAGTAAGAGAAAAGGAGGTGAAGTACAAACTATCTATTTGGAGGGTGAGGGAGAAGACTTTTTTTTTGAGGTATTCATTAAACACCAAATAAAAATAGCATGTCCTCAAGAAAATCCTTGGATGTTGCTGGAAGGTTTGGAAAGTAAAATTCCAGTTCATTGGAGAAGTTCCGACAGATTGATTTCCACAGACATGATTTGAAACCAGTCAGGTTTGTTGGTCTTTTCGTCTGTCATGACATTTATAAATATTCAATCCTTCCTTTTCTGCTAGAAGTCTCATGATGAATGAAGGTGTTACTCTATCCTAGGTTGTACAAGTTTTTCTCCCCCTCTCTCATGAGCCTTCATTTATTCTCTCCTTGACATTTGGTGGGTTTTTTTCCACTTTTCAATATGTGTTTGTTTCTGGCAAATAAACCAATTTAAAAACAAAAGCAATGTTGTAAAACAAAAAAGAGCAAAGCACATTGTCTTTAAGGGTTAAGAATATGGGTATACTACACAATTATCAAAAACTTTTTTTGTGAAAAACATTTTTACATGCTAAAAATAAATCCATATTTACCATGCACAGACACTCAGTGTTGATAAATATTTTAAACAAAATATTTTTTTTAGAAGTTTGGTCTCTCATTCAGTTTAATAAGAAACAAATAAGCAGATGGCAGCACAGTATGTGCCTTTTGGATATTATGATAAGATCTCCATTGCTGAAATGTAAAAATTACCTTGTGGCTACTTCATCAGTATAGTAAGCTATGCTCTTTGAAATGCAGAAACAAACATTTAGAATTATGAGTTCACTCAGCGTGCAGGAGAATTTTCAAAGCAAATTACAGTTCAAGTTCTGAACAGACTTTTTACTTGAACAATCTTCATAATATCGCAGTCAAAAGATCCCCTTAAAGCAGGTATTAGTTAGGCTTCCTGCCTTCTTTTAATATGCCAATAATAAATATTATAGGTACAATAAATTACACAATTCCTGAAAATAGTTGTTATGAGATCTTCTGCAACTCAGAAGTTAATTAAGTAATGTTATACCATTAAAATGTAGTATGACATAGTATGTTCCACAGCACTTAGACTGCACAGAAACTTAAATATAGTTTGGAGTTTGTTTGACTTTTAATATGAATTTTTCATGTTATACATACTAAGGATACATTTTTTTCACCTGAATCCAAATGAGTAGAGAAAAACAGTTACAGCATCAAACAAGAAAGGCAATGACAGATAAGAGTTCTTGAAGAAACAGCTGGAGTTATTTATCAACAACATTTATCGAAGAAAACTCCCCTACCTCGTTCCAGACATTTTAAGAGCCACTTCCCTAGAGGGATAAGCCTCTAAGCACAAAGCTCCTACTACATATTTGCAGCCCAATTTTAAAGAGGGTTTAGGCAAAAGAAGGCTGACTGCTGTGGAAACAAACATGGGCTGTAGCTACATGGTATTTTACAGACGGTTGCGACTAGCTTTGTCTGCACTCCAGGCTGGCTGGATGTCAGCCAGCAGCAGACCAGAAGATGCAGAGGTACAATTAACATGGCACTGAGTTTTAGCTAATAAGCCTTGCTGGGAGACAGGGCTTTCAGGCTCGTGTGGCACTCAGGCTCAGTGCCGTGCTAACACAGCTACATGGCTTCCAGTTTAGAGCTGGCTTGCATCCAGCTGGTTCAGAGAGCAAGCAAGGACACCTGGTATTTGCTCTGAGCATGGACAAGATTTACTAGTGACTGCCACTGCCTGCAGAAAATGCACACAGCAGAGACTGTGCTGTGAGCAGGACCTTCTGCTTCTGTTAGCTGGAAATCCAGGAGAGATACTGAAGGTACTCGCAAGGCAAGTTGAAGGTATAAGCAAGGGGAGATTTGTATCCAAGACACAATTTCTAAATGTATTTATTCTGTCAATCTTCGATGACTAAATCAATTATGCTGTCCTTCTGTGATGCTGCAAACACAACTGCCCCGTGTTCATAGAAGAAAATGGCACAAATACCTTGTGCCTGTTGGATGCAGTGCACAGAAAGGTCACATCTGCCTGCGACAACATTCAGACTTAACCAAAAATCCCCAAATCTGCTTGCGCCATCATGTTCTGAGTTCACAAAACATTTGGATTATAACCCTAAGCCCAGTCTATAGTCTTCAGGAAGCATGAAAATTCAAACAGTGAAGTGCATGAACCCAGGCTTCCAACTTAGGGACTCCATTTGAGATAGACAAATGAAAGAAAGTCTAATGCAAGGCTCAGTTTATAACCCTAACAGTTTATGTATCAGGAGGTTAACTCAGAAACAGTATGCCTTTGTGGATGCACAGCCACTCCATGGATCAAATGAGTAGCTGTGACGTTGGAACTGGACTTGAACTGCTTGCAAGTTGTCAGCAGCCAATGGGCTGAATAATTCACTTACATCCATGTTTCTGAATTCAAGTTTCTCACAAAGCTGAGCATTTCTTTTTATTACCTCCGATTACAACTCATGACAATACTTCTGCTACTTTTATCTTTTACACTATACTATCAGACTCTCTACTTGTAAATATGCAGTCTCCGAAATGGATCTTAAAGACAGCTCATGTCGTTGAATCTGTCAGTAAAAATACAGTTAAATCAGTGGTCTTGTCCCAGCAATAGCTGGCATGTGTCCCCTAGGATGTTTTTATTCATGAACTGTGCCTTGCCCCAGTTACTTTCCTTTTATATTTATGCTTGAACCCCATGAAATGATGAGACCTCCCATCCCCAGGGCAAGTCAGTGAATAAAATAAGGGTCCTTATTTTAAATACTAAATCCAATACTTTTACTGCTTTATTATCTGAAAAACAATTATATGAGGAAAAAAAAAAAAGAAAGAAAGATACAGAATGGAGTTATATAATAGCAGTGAAGATGCATTTCTGAATGAAGTAATTTATTTGAAGAATTAAGTGCCTTTTCAGTTCTTAAAATACATAATTACGTGTCTTAAATCCAAACTCAAGTGCCCTTAAAGGTTGAGGTGCTTTTAAAATCTGAGGGATCATGATTCTGGGGGCCAAGGTTTCAGAATTGCTTCTCAACCTGCCAGTGAGCATGAAGCAAGATGTGAAAGCTCAAGCTTGTAGAAATGTCAAAGCATATAAAGTCCACGAGCCCCAACCACATCTTCTCAGTTCTGAGTAAGTTTCAAGGTGATAAAGAGAAGGTTTACTTTTAACAAAACTTGTATGAATTTTAGAACAAATCAAACTAAAACAAAAACCTCTAATGAAACTAATATGAAAGCCAAAACTGAATCAAGTCAAATTGAAAGATATATTTTTAAAATTTGTAAGGGGATCATATTAGATCCCTCACTACATCATACTACTGCAGTGGGTTTAATATAAAGCATAAACACTAAGTCTCTAACTTGTTTAAGGGGTTGTACGAAGCATGGATCTATGACCTAGTTTAATCTCCATTTCAAATTTCCTCTGCTGCTTTTCACTTCTTTCTTCACCTGTACTTAACTTTTCTCCAAAACATAGTTACAACAGCTTGTCCTTTGAGATTCCCTCCCTGCCCCACCACCCCGAAAAAAAAGTAGATTTCCTTAACACTTAAGCAGCAGTTGCTTTCCCTCCAGCATGTGTCACGGGTACTATTTAATACTGGCTCTAATTAGCAGATTTTGGAAATCCATCCATTTTCTAATAATCATACAATCAAAACTTGATTATTAAATTACATAGCTATATAAAATACAAGCATCTCAGTATTACTTGGATTAAAGAAAGGATTATATTGACCATTATAATTTCAGTATGTGCAGATAAAATTAAACAACCTTCATCCATCCTGTGAGCACTCTAGATCTGACAGCAAAGTCTTTGATGCTGACATTCTCTTTGACATTACTCTGACTCCGGTGGAATAAAAATACTACTTAGCACTTACCTAGCACTTTTTATCTTCAAAGCACTTTGCAAACATTATAATTAATCCTGACAACAACCTGGTGAGGCTTCTAAGAGTCATCCTCCCCAGGTGATACAAAGGAGAAACAGAAGTCGCTTACCTAAAAAGAGAGATGAGGAATAAAGTTTGAGAGTTTCCAATTCCTTATTCTGTGCTTTGATCACATAAAGACAGCATTTTGAACAGTATTTATTGTTGCTATTTCCCCATTATCATAGAATCATAGAATAGTTTGGTTTGGAAGGGACCTTTAAAGGTCATCTAGTCCAACCTCCCTGCAGTGAGCAGGGACATCTTCAACTAGATCAGGTTGCTCAGAGCCCCGTCCAACCTGACCTTGAATGTTTCCAGGGATGGGGCATCTCCCACCTCTCTGGGCACCTGTTCCAGTGTTTCACCACCCTCATCATAAAAAGTTGCTTCCTTATATTTAGTCTAAATCTACCCTCTTTTAGATTAAAACCATTACCCCTCATCCTATCACTATAGGCCCTACTAAAAAGTCTGTCCCCATCTTTCTTATAAGCCCCCTTTAAGTACTGAAAGGCCGCAATAAGGTCTCCCCACAGCCTTCTCTTCTCCAGGCTGAACAACCCCAACTCTCTCAGCCTTTCCTCATAGGAGAGGTGTTCCATCCCTCTGATCATTTTCATGGCCCTGCTCTGGACCCACCCAAATAGGTGCCCATGTCCTTCTTGTGCTGAGGACTCCAGAGCTGGACGCAGTACTCCAGGTGGGGTCTCACCAGAGCAGAGTAGAGGGGAAGAATCACCTCCCTTGACCTGCTGGCCACGCTTCTTCTCACGCAGCCCAGAATATGGTTGGCTTTGTGGGCTGCGAGTGCACATTGTCGGCTCATGTCCAGCTTTTCATCCACCAGTACCCCTAAGTCCTTCTCTGCAGGGCTGCTCTCAATCCACTCATCCCCCAGCCTGTATTGATACCAGTCTTAAATCATGAAAAGTAAAAGAAACAAAGGAAAATTCACATGCTAAATATACCGTAGAACCTCATCTTAGTACTGTGGACATACTGTGAAATGTGTTTTCATTACTTATGGTACATACATATAAACTCAAACAAGACCAAGAGACCCAAGATCACTGTGAACTAGTCAGATCTCAATGTATCAAAAATTATTACAATTTCCATTTATTTTATAAGCAAGATTTTCTACTGTTTGAAACACTGCTATCGTTTCCCTATTGTGTCAGTCTGTCATTTTGTTTCCTGACTATGTGAGTAATCTTTCCAAAATCCAACAGCACAAAAGGCAGGGGGAAGGCAGCTGAAAATCCTTTTTGCATTGGTTTAGTCCCTGAATGACATAAAGGCGGCATGCCTAGGTCAATCGCTACTCTTGCAGGTGAATAGTTGGGAATCTTCTGTGGTAGGAACTCATTTTAGGTATTAAACAGCAGCAGCCTTCTTTTTTTTTTCCCCTCTGCATTTGAGGACCAAGGCCAGGGAAGGAAATGTGGTTTCCCTCTTCTTCAGTGGATGTTGCTGTAACTGTCCATGACCACACCCGCATTAGCGCAGGACAGAACATATTGCAGCCTATGAATCAAATATCAAATTATGATAAAGATGACCCATAACTGGGAAAGCATAAGACTAATCCTCTGCCTGACCTAAGGGAATATAAGTTTCTCACCATTGTTTTCCTTCCTTTTATGCCTGTATGACTCTATAGGTATGAACAAAATGGTATCACATAAAACTTCAGAAATGCAGTGGAAACGCATGATTAGTAGTTGCCACTGAGAAGTGTGAATGTAAATAAGAATACAGTCTTTCAGATTTTAGTAGGAATTATATTATTGTAGAAAACTTGTGTTGATTGTGGTTTAGGATCATAGAGTCAGAATCATAGAATCATAGGATGGTTTGGTTGGAAGGGACCTTTATAAATCATCTACTCCAAACCCCCTGCCATGGGCAGGGACATAATTCACTAGATCAGGTTGCTCAAAGCCCTTGACTTTGAATACTTCCAATGATGGGACATCCACAACTTCTCTGGGCAACCTGTCCCAGTGTCTCACCACGCTCACTGCAAAAAAAAGTCTTCCTTATGTCCCATCTAAATCTCTTTCTCAGGTAAAAAACATTCCCCCTTCTCCTGTCACTACAGGCATTGGTAAAAAGTCTCTCTCTGCCTTTCTTATAAGCCCTCATTAAGTATTGAAAGATGTCCCCAAAGCCTTCTCTTCTCCAGGCTAAACAACCCCAACTCTCTCAGCCTGTCCTCATAGGAGAGGGGTTCCATCCCTCTGACAACTTTTGTGGCCCTCCTCTGGACCCGCTCTAACAGGTCCATGTCTTTCCTGGACTGTGTACCTGTAAAAACCTTTATTATTCTTTGCATCCCTTCCCAAATTCAACTCCATCTGTGCCTTAGCTTTCCTAATCCCATCCCTACACATCCAGGCAGTGTCCCTACATTCTCCCAGGATACATGTCCCTGGTTCCACTGCCTGCACAGAAAGGACAACCATAGCCAGAGGAAAAANGACCTGCTGGCCACGCTTCTTCTCACGCAGCCCAGAATATGGTTGGCTTTGTGGGCTGCGAGTGCACATTGTCGGCTCATGTCCAGCTTTTCATCCACCAGTACCCCTAAGTCCTTCTCTGCAGGGCTGCTCTCAATCCACTCATCCCCCAGCCTGTATTGATACCAGTCTTAAATCATGAAAAGTAAAAGAAACAAAGGAAAATTCACATGCTAAATATACCGTAGAACCTCATCTTAGTACTGTGGACATACTGTGAAATGTGTTTTCATTACTTATGGTACATACATATAAACTCAAACAAGACCAAGAGACCCAAGATCACTGTGAACTAGTCAGATCTCAATGTATCAAAAATTATTACAATTTCCATTTATTTTATAAGCAAGATTTTCTACTGTTTGAAACACTGCTATCGTTTCCCTATTGTGTCAGTCTGTCATTTTGTTTCCTGACTATGTGAGTAATCTTTCCAAAATCCAACAGCACAAAAGGCAGGGGGAAGGCAGCTGAAAATCCTTTTTGCATTGGTTTAGTCCCTGAATGACATAAAGGCGGCATGCCTAGGTCAATCGCTACTCTTGCAGGTGAATAGTTGGGAATCTTCTGTGGTAGGAACTCATTTTAGGTATTAAACAGCAGCAGCCTTCTTTTTTTTTTCCCCTCTGCATTTGAGGACCAAGGCCAGGGAAGGAAATGTGGTTTCCCTCTTCTTCAGTGGATGTTGCTGTAACTGTCCATGACCACACCCGCATTAGCGCAGGACAGAACATATTGCAGCCTATGAATCAAATATCAAATTATGATAAAGATGACCCATAACTGGGAAAGCATAAGACTAATCCTCTGCCTGACCTAAGGGAATATAAGTTTCTCACCATTGTTTTCCTTCCTTTTATGCCTGTATGACTCTATAGGTATGAACAAAATGGTATCACATAAAACTTCAGAAATGCAGTGGAAACGCATGATTAGTAGTTGCCACTGAGAAGTGTGAATGTAAATAAGAATACAGTCTTTCAGATTTTAGTAGGAATTATATTATTGTAGAAAACTTGTGTTGATTGTGGTTTAGGATCATAGAGTCAGAATCATAGAATCATAGGATGGTTTGGTTGGAAGGGACCTTTATAAATCATCTACTCCAAACCCCCTGCCATGGGCAGGGACATAATTCACTAGATCAGGTTGCTCAAAGCCCTTGACTTTGAATACTTCCAATGATGGGACATCCACAACTTCTCTGGGCAACCTGTCCCAGTGTCTCACCACGCTCACTGCAAAAAAAAGTCTTCCTTATGTCCCATCTAAATCTCTTTCTCAGGTAAAAAACATTCCCCCTTCTCCTGTCACTACAGGCATTGGTAAAAAGTCTCTCTCTGCCTTTCTTATAAGCCCTCATTAAGTATTGAAAGATGTCCCCAAAGCCTTCTCTTCTCCAGGCTAAACAACCCCAACTCTCTCAGCCTGTCCTCATAGGAGAGGGGTTCCATCCCTCTGACAACTTTTGTGGCCCTCCTCTGGACCCGCTCTAACAGGTCCATGTCTTTCCTGGACTGTGTACCTGTAAAAACCTTTATTATTCTTTGCATCCCTTCCCAAATTCAACTCCATCTGTGCCTTAGCTTTCCTAATCCCATCCCTACACATCCAGGCAGTGTCCCTACATTCTCCCAGGATACATGTCCCTGGTTCCACTGCCTGCACAGAAAGGACAACCATAGCCAGAGGAAAAAGTAAACTTCAAACTAGACCCAATATAAGTAACAGCTCCTTCCCTAGTTCCTTATTCAAAATGCGGAAAAACAGGAATTCAATCTTCAAAAGCTAATGTGTAGAGAAATAACTACCCAAAGTAATGCAAAGCATCCATGACAGAGCTTTTAAGCCTTCTGCCTTTCAGGAACAATTAGATACTTTACACTGGTTGCCCTTCGCTTGGGATTCACAGCTCTGAATAATCATCCAGAGTTCGGCACCTTTTAAAAAACATAAAAGGATTAGTCTTTCCTATCAAAGGACAGCCAAAGGAGGAGGTGATGCTGGCACAGTTTCATCTAACAGTACACGCATAGTCATCCTGAACGCAATTCATTTCTCTCCGTTGCCAGAGAAGATTTGAAACACTGTTTTACCTGCCCTACAGTAATACCTAAGCCAACCAGCCTAACACCTGCTATGGGAGATGGCATATGACCTCATTGCTGCTGGTTTATTTTTTTAAGATAATTAAGCATCAATTGGGCCACACAAAAGAATGGTGACAATGACTTTTGGTGGCTAGATCATTTACCTGGGATGGAAAGTCCTAAATTTTGGACTATGATACGACAAGTTCTTAATAAAAAAAATGCAAAATATTGGTTATATAAAGAATAGATCACTCTGTAACCAACATGTTCATCTTGTTTAGTGCTGGAACCAGAGTAGGGTACAAATGGGGTGGTGGGACACTACTGCCTCTTCTGAAATCTAATTGTCTTAAATAAAGGACTAGTCCAATGCAGGTACATATTGGGATACGGTATTACATAACTATGTTTGATTAATGACAGAAGGTAATGCAAAGGGTACCAGAAAATCTGATCAAGGGAAAAACTCTCTAATCCTGAATTTTTTGCCTCTTATTAACACATTGTGGATTATTAGCTGTTCAATATTAGCATATGTGAGACTACTCAAGTTTTATAGGTTCATATACCTTTTTTTTTAAATTCCAAGGTTTTACAAGCCCACTACCTGGCACTCAAAAAAACCCAACCAAACAAAAACTGAAGTGTTGGATGAGCCTAGATGGTGATTCATTTCCTTTTCCTAAAGCACCCTGAATAAATCAAAGTCAAAATACAATGCATTTCCCTAAATTAGATTCCTCTGGACCCAGTCAGAGCCACTCCTCTGAAAAGCAATTTTAAGAGTAGAACAATGTTGAGGTAGTTCTTTGACTCCCTCAGCTAAGGATTACCTTACATAAAGCCTAACTGATAACAAAAGACAGTGATACCAGATATTTGCCCAGTCTGTATTTTTTTGCTGTTATATTTTTATCTCCAAGCCTGTTTTAACCTTGTCCAGTGCTATAAGTGAAAACTGGAGTGCTTTTACTTCTCTGGAGGTAATGAATCAAAAAAAGTAGTGGTAAATGCCTGAAATCCAAGGAAAATACAGGGACCGTGGAAGCTACTTGTGTATTGTAGTATCAGTACCGTGCATATAACATTACATAATTATATAATGTATAATAATAGTACTATAATATTACAGTTGCTAATATAATGCGCATTATTGTGATAAGGTAATAACATATATAATCAGTGTATTAGATAACATTATACAACAGAATATTCATATCAAGTGTTTTGTATATTAGGACTTTGTAGAGGCTAAGATGAATTCTTTTTGGAAGTTTGGTTTTTGTTTTTTTTTTTCACTATAGCCAAAATATTTCTTCAAGGTACTGCGTATTTGGTTACTTTTTTGTATCAAGCATATATCGGGTGATTCCCTTTACTTTACACATTTTACATAAATACCAGATTTTTCAGATAGTGTGTGGAATTTGCACAAAAAACCCAAAGAAACTACATTTATAGAACATATTGCTTGCTTCTGCTTCTGTGAATCCTTACAATCTCATAAAAAAACCCCTATACTTAGATAGAAGCCCACAAACACAGACATGTACGCACTCACACCATAATTGCAGGCACACAGACAAGTGAAATAGAGGTAGACGAATGCAAAAGAAGCAGAATCATTTACACGAAAAGATGCAGACCCATGGCATAGTGGAAAACTAGTAGTGGAGATCTATGTTTTAAGCAGTTGCATTTCAGTGCTTTCATTTCAACTATTTGCATGCAAAAGTAATACAGTGTTAGCATAACTACTCTGCAATATGGCATAATTGCTGGAGCAATATAAAACTCATACATTCCAAAGACATTTGTAGACATAATTTCTGCAGTCATGTCAAAGGAAAAAGAGAGCAAAACCAACACCAAAAGATCTAAAAGATTTTCTGAAGGGGGAGGGTTAAAAATTTGAATTCAGCAAAGTTTTGATCTCTAGCTACCTCTTTTTTTTTCCTCAAAGTACTATATGCACAGAAGAAATGGTTAAAAAGCTGAATGCCATAAGAAAAATTTCAAAGTATGTGTGTATATCATATTAACTATTGTTATTTATTTACCTCAAAAACTATTCCACTAAATACAGATGTTTTCTTGTGATTAAAAAAAAGGCAGTAACTTCTTCAAACTACCTAGCTATTTCTCCAGCATCAGGGGATACTAGCAAATATAAAGCCTTTGGGTCTATATTGTATTCCTTTTAGGACAGCTGGGAGGAAAAAAAGAGCCTTGCTGCCATAATTCTTCAAAAATCCCTAGCTCTAGTTCTTTAAGAGAAAGTCAGATACAATTTAGAACTCTTGAGGTTACTTTCTAGAATATTGAAGGCAAACTAGTTGCTGGCCTGTGTCAAGCAAAGTAAAAATCCGTTTTTGCTTTCCTGGTCTTTTTCAACATCAGAGAGCTGGAAAGATTCAGTTACATTTTTCTACAATTGATATTTGCAAAGCAAAATTAAAGTCTATTGTCTCCTTTTTCTGTATTCAGACATATCTCTCATCTCATTTTCAGAATAGTGTTTTACCAACTGTTTCTACCAGTCTGCTTCTGGAAAGTTGTTTATTTCTGAAAACAAAATATTCATTAGGGTTTTAAAGAAATAAATGTGATAGAGCACCCAGTATAGTAGTGCAGTCTCCATGTGTAACCCAGATGTAGAGTAAACGTTGCCAAGATCTCTCTCAGATTCTTGTGGGTGAGTCTCCCAAATCCTCTTCATCTTCCTGGGTATGGATGCTATTTCACATTTGAAGATTCCACCTTGTGAAACAGCACAATCCTTGCAAGGATGAATGAACTGTGTAGCATAGCTGGATTTGTTAACACCCCTTTACACCATACATCATACAGGCACACAGGTAAGTTGACTGCACAGCTGAAGCATCAAGATGAAGAAGCTCTAGTCTGGTCCATCACTTTTTCCAGCTGGATACTACGTATGTCGACGAAGTTTCCCTTCCTGCACCACAATAACAGTCATACCAATAATAACCTTAAGAAAAAGGGAACCAAAAAAACCCCAAAACAATAAAAGGGCTATAAAAGTTAACAACTTGTTCTGTTAAAAGCAGGAAATCTAAACCTACTTCAAACTGATGAAAGTCTGCACTTACTAAAGGCTGAACTTCTAGATAAAGAGCATAATACTACAATGAATCAATGAGATAGTGCTTATACAGAATTATCCAATCCAACATGAGTATGTATAATCAGCAGTCCAGATGATATGTAGTAATCTGTGATGTAAATCAGACTGGCATAAAAATTGAGACACTGGTAGAACACTTGTTTAAACGGTGTATTCCATATGGAAGTGAATGTGCCCTGCCTGTGCTTCGAGCTGGCAAGCAGCAATGGAGCTAGGCTAGCACAGTGCTGAGATAGAGTCAACCAGCTTAGCTGAAACACTCTGCAGCTAAATTATGAGTTTTCTTCTGGCACATGGGCAGGGCTAATGCTTCATGGGATGACACCCATGCTGCCACGGTTTTACTATGGTGGTTTTATTTATACCACTGGTTCCAGGGACAGACAACTCAGTATTAGATAAGAAATCGTGGCATCGTTTTACTGCACAGAAGCCCTTTCTGATTAGAAAGCATACGAGGTACGTTTGAAATGTGTTGGCCTTCATTTCTCCAGCACTACTGCAGTTGCAGTGCTACCTTCTGTGGACAGAGCCTTGCCTCATTTCTTTCTCTGCAGGAGAGCAGCAATAAATCTGCTTTAGAAAAACAGAGAAAACGCAGCTGGCCGTGCCTTTAAAAACATAGAAGGATCCAGGGCCTTAGGTATTTATCAGTTCTTCACCCATTTCTTATGTGTATATACTGGGCCATATTTTAGCCGATACAAACACGTAAAACAGTAAGCTGCTGTAAGTGCAGCTTACATTTCACAGTAATAGCTGAAAAACTGCCTTTTATATATCTCACAACAAGTTTGCAGCAGGCATCAGCGGTTTGGTGGTCCGCCCACAGGACCGGGGCACCCCATTTGTACCAACACAAATCCCTAGTTCGTACTCCCTCCTAAGTGTCCTCGCTGGGTTATTTTCCACCCGGGGATGACCACAGCCCCTCCACGCAGGGGCACACGGTGTTCTGCGTGGTACACACGAGGCAGGACCGCCGAGGCACCGCAACCTTCGGATTTTATTCCTTTCCCTGGCTCTGCCCTTCCTGCGTCCCAAGAACTGCCTGGACGTTTCCGCCATGTCTAACCGACCCTCCGTGCTCCGTCGCTGCGTGTGCCGTGGGGGTGCTGCTCCTTGCACGCCAGGGCGTTCACAACACCCCAACGCTGCAGTCGGGGCTGGGGAAGGCGGGGGAGGCCGGGGACTACGCCGGGCGCAGCAGTGACAACCCCGGGCTCACCCGGCTCCGGGAGCGACACCCGCCGGGCAGCCTGGAAGCGCTCGCCTCCAGCCGCCACCAAAGCCACCGGCACACGTCCCACGGGGCGACCGGCAGCGCACCGCCGCCCCCTCATGCGATGCTCCGGCAGCCGCTGCATCCCGCGCCGCTCCTCGGGGGCGCTCCCCGACCGAAACGCTACCGGCAGCGGGGAGAGGGCACCCGCCCCGCGGCCCCCCCGGCCCCGCAGTGCCCACACAGAGGTTGCTAGGAGAATCCAGCCCGCCTAGCAACCAGTAGCAGCAGAGCCTGCGCGGAGAACAGCCAATCACAGCCGTTTCTATGGAGCGTGCTGGCAGCGGCGTTGGTGGACATTTTGTAACGACGATATCTGTGTGGAAGTAGCAGCTCCTCGCGTCCCGTCCCACGCTGGCCAAGGCCTGTCCAAGCAGCGGGCTGCTTCTGAACAGGCAACAAGGCAGAAACTCCTAGGCACTCCAAGAGAAAAGCTGAGTGAATATGAGCAGTTAACTGCGTCCACGTTCCCCATGCAGCCAGTCTGTTCTTCACCTCCCCTCGCCAAGGGAAAAGGCAGTCCTCAGCCCCAGGCAGCTGGTGCAGACCTCGCCTGTGCTTATGAGCACAGTGCCATCTACCCAATGTAACCCATCGGTTTTGAGGTGACTACAGCCACTCGGGAGCAAAACTTCAGGTTATGATAGCCTGCTCTGTGAAAACAGCAGCTCAGTTCTTAGCGTAGGTCAAAAAGTTACTCCAAAGCCAGACATTACTGTGAATTATGCTACAGTATAAATCCATGGTTTGCCCACATCTCAATACTAAGTGAACGCTGGTACTGTCATTTAAAAAAACTGAAAAACCAAAAAATCCCCTCGCAAACCAAAACAAAAAAACCCAAAACACAACCCATGCCAAAACAGAACTGGAAAATGTTCAGAGAAAGGCAACAAAGGTAATTACGTGAAAAGGCTCTGTTTGGGAGACGGACAGTGTGGGGTGGGTTATGACTCACTGACTCAAAAAGAGACTAAGCTGGGAGGTCTACAAAATCATAAGGGAAAAATCTCATGGATATGTAGCTCAGTTGTTCACCAGTTATTCCAACATGAGAATGATGTGCCAGCAAATTAAGTTGTTTGGAGCCAGTGTCAAAATAAGCCAGGGTTTTTCACCCTGATAATGAAAGAAATAAGAACTCCTTAACAAATAAGGTTGACAATGCTACAAGTTCAAAGGGAAATCAGACAAGTATTTGAAAGAGAATGCCTTTGAAAATTAAAGAAACCCCAGCAAGCTCAGGACACTCAGATCTGAAAAGAAGTTGGGAAATAGTGGGTGTGTGCAGGGGAAATCTTAATGTATTTTCCTTTTTATTTGTCCATTGGCGTCTGTTTATGGACACTCTTGATGAGAAGATACTGGGCTAGAAAGACTGATCTGAGCAAGGATGTTTCTGGATTTTCATTCCAGCTGGTTAGCACACATCAGCACACTTCATAGCAGACTGGGTCATTCTGGGATGGCATGGTTGCTGTACAGGAGCAGAAGACACAACCTTGTCACCAGATATGCAATACACAGTTTGCAACCCTTGTTACCTTCCAACATCTGCCTCTGAGAATGTATCTGTCTACCCTGCAATATGGTTGGAGCCAAAATGCTTGGCCAAATCCCAGCTAGTGATTTGGTAAACACTGCTTAAATCACTGCATCCATTGGCTGCTTCTGCAAAGCACTCATTTAGCAGCTCTCCTTTGAGGATAGTGAAATACTGCTGGCAATTCTGCATATGTGTCCTTCCCAGAAGTGAACTTGATCTGTGTATGAAGATAATGGTAGGGAGTTTGTCTCCCACAGAGGGTATTACTGCAAACAATTCTGCATCCCTGGCATCTGCAGAGCATCACAATTCTGTTGCTGTTACAGCTTTTACAATGCAAGGAAATTAAAATACCTAAAAAGTTGAAGTTAAGGTAGTGTCTCAATGTCACTGTTTTTGAACCACCGTGTCGAACTCCCTATCTCTATCCCTGTAGATTCACATCACTGCGCTGTTACAGTGGTAAGGCAGACAGACACATTTCTGTCTATGCATCACTGACTTGTGTCTTCCATGTGCATGACTAGAGGGAGCAGGAAATGTTTTGTAAGAAATCTCCTAAGCTTCAGAAGAAGCTGAACGTTACGTCCTTTGTCCCTTGACTCAGCTGAACTCAGATAGCTTAGGGATCACTGATGGGGTGAGGCTCAAATATATCTAACAGAGGAGAGCTCCCAAACCTGCTTTAGAATGGCTTCAAGTCCTATAGGGGACTAGGCGTCTGAGTACTGGGCACGCCTACTAACGTGCAGAAGATGAAAGCAGCATATTTCCTCTCCCATCTTGACTTGGAATTTTGAACCTGTGCTTAGTGAGAGATCAGTGATGAAAGGCTAAGCACAGCTTTTTGCAAGTCTAGCTATTTTTTTTTTTCCTACCAATAAACTAAACTGATATTGTCCAACTGAATCATATAGATACCTGCACATTATGGTAAAATACACTTACTGTAAAGTCTAACTGCTGACTGCCATAAATACTACAATAAGTTTACACCCATACAACATACTTCTAAAAAACTCACTGTTAAGTGTGGCCTCTACAACACATAGAAACTTTTCTGAGAACTTACTTATACACTACAAATCTGTATTACCTCTACGCTAGCATGGGGACGGGCCATTTCACTAATCCTGTCCATAAGAAACTCCCCAGGGTGCCCTTTGGAACTACGTCCAGGACCAATTTAGGTATGGCCTTCATGCTTCAAGGTACTCCAGTCAAATATTCTTAACCACTCTTTGGATCTAGCAGTATCAGCTTTGAATGAATGACTGGTCCATGTAGTAGCACAATGCTCCCATGAAAATCTTGTCAAGTTATTTGTATGTGGGAAATTAACTCATGTATGAAGAACAGCAAGTGGTCACAAGAATTACGTTTTTTTAAAAATATTAAAAACATATGCCATAAACCATTTTTCTGTAGTATGATTTTAAACAACTTTGTATACTTGCAGATGTAAGACAGACATGGAAGACAGTGTCAAATTCATCAATTTAATTGTAGCAATCAAAATCTTACATAAAGACCAGAAAAAAAACCTGTTTTTTTTGACATTTTGGGTCTCGTCATCTCAAAAAGCACAAAAGATAGATATAATGATCCTAAAATAACATTTCCTGTATTTGAAACATCTGTTCCAGTCTGCACTTATAATTCTCCTGTGTTTTCATAATTTCCTTCCATCTTATCACGTATTACTCAAAACAATATAAACCCAGAGGTTTTCTAAGTTTTCAAGGCAATGGGAAGGAGGAAGAAGCATACACATATCTCTGCACCCATCCGTAGAAATTAAAACATGCTACAGATAGCATTGTTTACCACTTTGGCAGTTTCTTTATAGTATCTCTGCTCTCAACTCAAAACCATTTCAGACCTTCCACTCCCTTCTGGTTAGGATCCTGCTGACAACTCACATAAAAGTTAGACTTAAACAACAACAGAAGGAACAAAAAATGAAACAAAAAGCACACCTTCAGATGCTCATATGTTGCCATTGTGTTTTGGAGCACTTTTCTCTGACAAAATGCATTAAATTACCATAATAACATATTAGACTCTGGCTATGATCAGGGGAGGGAAGATGACTGGTTTTTAAAGGAATCTGGAATACATTTCCAGGCTCATTTTGGGATTACTTCTTTATAGGAAATTAATAGATATCATGCACTAGTTTTTTCTGTAAGATATATGATTGGATTCTGCAACTGTGAAGGTACTGGGTCTTCTTTATACATGAACACTGTATAATCCAAAGCAGAAAATGTGTCAAAAGAAAAAAGGCATCCCAACAATTAGGGACAGTGCTATAAGCAAAATAGCTAAATCAGAAAATCCTTTGATTTTAACTAAACTATGCTACTTTATACAACAGTTGCTAAAGCTGTGGATCTAATTATACCCTAATATACAACAGCAAACCAGGAATTTAAGATAGCTACATTATTCCGGGCATGGTGAGAGAGGCACAGTCATAGTGCTGTGTGCACTGTGATACTACTTTATATAACAGATTCGGTGATATCTTTTAAGGCGCCCCTCAGTATTGCTACACTTATTCAGGATAGTCCTCTTAAAGGTAATAATTTTCTAATTCAAGAAGGCTGATCATATCAATTGCCTACCCCTGTCAGTGTACTGTTTGTATGAACTCATATACTTCCATTGCATATAGTAGTTGTATACTGGTTTTATCATCTAAGAACCTGATTTCAAAGAAAGAAGTGGGATAAGATCACTGCAAGGGCAACAGACTTACCAGGTAACTAGTGCAGAATTAGACTAAGTATCGCAGCAAAGTGACAGCAACAATTTAATATGATCTGGACTTGAAACCTTTTTTTTTTTTAATATTAAATGATTGGAGATTAACATTTGAATAATTTCTGTAAAATTTAAAACTGAAATGTTGCTTAAAGCTTGATCAAAAATCTCCAAATTAATGTTACAATATTTTTACCCAAGTTTCTTATTGCATTAACTACAAATTAAAAATTTCTCATCGATATTTGTGTATGTGTATGTTTGTGTGAGTGACACTTTAAACAACCAGGATAGCTGAGAGCACAGTCTAGGTACTGAGATCTGTATTTTGGTAAACCCAGCCCATCCCACCAGCTACATCATGTGCCTTTAGTAGTTAAGGTTTTTTCTAAGGAAAGGAATACCTCAGTCACTCACTGAGAACAAGTGAAAAACATTAATGATTTTTCTCTCACAAATTTTGCAACAGCATTGTAAAACATTTATGTCAAAAATCTTGTTTCTTTATTCTAACAGAAAGGTAAATCCCAATGTGACTTGTTTGGCCAATCAAGACTAAGCAACAGTCAAAACAGCAGCAGATAAAAGGTAGCATTGACTATTAATCATGAAACATAAACACTTCCTTGGACAATGAACTACTCTCAAAAACCGAACAGAAGTCAATTTACTTTGAGATATTCCTAAGAGACAAAATAGAGGAATTTGTATGATAAATTATTCATCATAGCTTATTCACACAATTTTAATTATGATACTCTTCCCGTAACAGTCTAAACACAGAAAAGCTCAGGGGACTCAAAGGCTCAAGACCATTGACTGTAGCATACAGAGTTTTCACCTTTATATTGACAGTATGTATGGGGACTGGATTCAATGAGTAAAAGCTGGTATCACCTGGTAATCTTTATGGTTCATGGAAAAAGAGCAGGTGATGATGAAAAGGAATTAGCAAGCCAGGGATATCTCCCAAGAGGTGCTGGGTGAATTCTGAGGCAATTAACAGTATTCAGCCATTTACAGGGTATGGCCCCAAGGGCTGTAACAGAAGTGATGACAAATGGCTCTTTCAGACAGCGAGACTGAGAAGATGAGGATACGCACGGACTTCTGAATACTGCAGTGGTCCCTGCTGGTTAGAGAGTGAAACACGGATGCAGTGGCTTCTCTGCTGCTGTCATGCTGTCCTCATTGTGAGGACAAAAAGATGACAGTTTCCAAGAGCTGAAGGGGCTGTGCTCTTCACAGGGAATGAATGAGAGTCCTTGCCTTGCTAAGAGCAGAATAACCTCAGCACCAGTCAGAAGCTTTCATAGTCTCACATCAGTCACAATACACCTTGCAAATTCTGGCTCAAAGCACTAGCCTTGACTGAATTAAAAATAATAATTAGAAAATTGCAGTAAAAGTGAAAACTGCTGAAACCATCATAACCAGATCACTGTATCCCTTTTACACTTTCCGTAATCAGATTTTTCTCTTTGCTTTAAGGAGTGATCCAAGACTTGTGCATGAGAGCAACTGACAGGAAGTGAGAGAATAGAGAAATTAAGCCCCAAAAGAGCACTGTCAAGACACCACTTCTAGGCATCAGAACAAAGATGAAAAAAAGTGAAGGTTGTGAGAGCATATTCTGAGAACAACAACAGAAAAAAACCACCAACCTCCCCCCCCCGCCATTTTCAAGTGCTTGCTTTCCTTGTAGAAATCTTTCTTTCATTTTTAGTTAGTTGGCTATTCTGGGAGTGAGACTATAGGACCAAAACATAAAAATCAAAATCTCCCAAAACAAAAAACACACAAATTACAAAAGCAGCATTAAGTGTGATTTTTGTGTGTGCGCATGATTCACTTTGTTTCATTATGTCTGACAACAGTCTAGGAGAGTGAAAAATGTATCTATAAACGGAAGGCAAACAAGGCTGTCTATTCCAACTGTTAGAGATACTAATTTGTTGTCCACATTTATATTACCCTGACTCTACCTGCAGCATACGGCCACCCTCAGTGAAAAGTTAACTTTTCCACATTACAGCAGTGGTTGAGGTAACGACATAGCCTCAACACTGAAATTCTCAGACAAGTTTCTTTTTCTTGTTCTGTACTTCAAAGGAGCCCCTCTTTCCCAGAGCACTGTCATAAAGTACTTATGTGGAACGCAGATTAGACAGATTCAAATGCGGTGCAAATGGGAATAGGATAAACAAGAAACTGTTGCAGAGGCATCTGAGTCTTATAAGTTCTGGAAGCTATAGGATACATGCCAAAGTCAAAGAGGGAGGGAGATTGATTTATCCAACTAATTATCATTTTCTTCTTAAAAAAAGTTTTCACAAATAGTCGTTTTCCATCGATTAACTAGATGTGGGCAAGGCAATAATGCTAATGGAGAATCAGATAGGACATGACCCTCAGAAAGTACTGAAGGAAACAGATAGCATGAAGTCTTCTCTGTCTTAAAGCTTTTCTGAGGAATCCTCTCCACCTCTATTCCATTTGCTTGAGGCCACTGGCACTAAGCGGCAGGCGAGGTCAAATAGTACCATGGCCACATCCTGTCCTGCCACAAATGCTCTATTACCCAGTAACGTCTCTATGTCAGAAAAGACATCAGATGGCTGTGTTGGGCGGTGCCTTGGTACCTCAGCCATAGCAATGCTAGGGGCCTGCTATTTGCAGTGCTGCACATTTCCACCCAAGCTGTGCTGGCAGTGCTCCCCAGAGCACTGCCAACATTGTTTTCCCCCAACATTTCCCCCCAACATTGTTTTCCTTTACTGCAGCTGTTGTGGTGCTGTGGGTCTCATGCTTTGCATCTGCAAAGCCCAGTAGTGCTGATGTAGCAGGTATGGACCCTGCTAGTACATCTTTGTGTATGTGAATCTACTTCAACATCCTGCATTACACAGCTGTCAGGCTGCCAAAACAGTCTATGAAATCTCTAAAAACTTGCAGGCATTTTAATGAAGCAGATTTCGTTTTCATACAATTCTTCCCCCCTTGTCGTCCCCCCCCCAAGAAAAAAAGCTCCACCTTATAATTTCCAAACCATAATCTGTTGTTGAATTCCTCTTTACCCGCTATTAAACGCACAGCTTCTGTGAAATGAGGAAGGAGAGCTTCAGAAGGAATTGTAAATAACGTCAATCCCTTGGGATAAGATAGGATCAACCAGTACAAACCTCTTCCAGTGGTACATCCAGCACTTCATTGGCAAAACATGTTTTTTGTTTCAGATCTCCTGGAAGTACTTTGCCAGATGGAAAAGTCCTTTTAACATAGGAAATTCATCTCACCTCTCACCATACTAAATTGCTGCCTTTCCAACTCACCTCCAGACAATTATGCTACAATTGCTCCAAGCACGACAGCTGTAATTGGGTGGCTAAGACTGTATATACAACCTGGAGCAGAGGCATGTTAACAGCGTTCTCTGACTATCCTCTCTTTCCTCTAGTGAAACAGTAAAATTACGATCTGCATTTGGAGGTGACCTACCTGGGTCACAGAATGCTGCAAATGCACAGCCAACGCATTGTTTCTGCACGTGGCTCTTCTCTTGCCTCTTTAATAAAGGTACACTTTGATTCCTGGAAGTCCAGCTACATAAGCAGTGTCCTGTTGATGTAGGCTCTCAAGTGAGATGGTGGTGCTCCTGAAGGGGAAATATCTAACTCCTGCAGTCAAGGCAGCACAATAACCAACCATTTTTGGAGGCCTTTGTTAACTGCCTACTTCCTCCTCTCAAGGGCACATTATTCCCAGAGTACTGTACAATCAAGGTAGCTGTTGGGACAATTCTTTCCATTCTCCAGTACACCTTAGAGTAACTGTCTCCTGCTGTGTAAACTTCTGCCCTGGTACTGATGAGCAGGCCAGTGCATGTAGGAGACGAAGACAAATAAGGCAGTTTGAAAACAGACGGGGAAAATATCACAAATTGGCATTCACAGCACTGGACAATGGCATGAAGACAAATATTCCAAGACAAGTTTACAAAGACCCAAGCTATTTTTATGCAAATCAAGTTGACAATCCAGGTTAGCACATAAATTATTTTATTTGGAAAATAAGGAACATTAAAAACCCACACTATATATTTGTAAGCAACGGTTAATTAAGATTAGTAAGCAAGCAGTTTGTATAAATTATTTGGCAGATTCTAGGTTTGACTGGTCACACCACTTTAACTGTGTTGATTTCTTTGATATTTCTCTACTTTAATTAGCATAGCAGCAGCAGAATTAGAGCCTTTACCTTTTATTTCTAGTGGAAAATAACAGGAGGCCTTGATGGTTATTGAGTGAAAGATACAGTCAGTAAACCACTTAGATTTTCATCAATGGACTTTCCTAAGGCCCATATCACTACGTGACACTTTTCTGCAAGATGTATTCTGATTTTCTATAGTGTTTATTGCTTTCATTCACTTTTAATACATTTAATTAGCAAAAGGTGCAACCTTTTTAGGGAACATGATCCACTGGTTCTGCTGTTCCCAGTCAGTAGCGATCAGCCTCTGCTGCTGTATTACCTCATTTTAAACCTACTTCTGTTCTTTCTCTTCAAACACATTGTTTGATTTCTGGATGCTTGAACACCCAATCCCCTGCTTCTCCATACATTTCTCCTAAATCCCAGCAAATCCCTTTTTCTCCTACTGTCCTACAAAGTGACACAGCAGTCTGCTGGAGTACCAAGAGAAGAGGTCTCCTTCTGTAAGCGAGAGCTTTGGGCTGGCAGACGTGCTGGTACTTGGACAGCCATAGCTGAGCAGGATACTGCAAAGCCCTTGCAGGGGAAGATCTGCTTCAAATTCAACAGACCACCTTCCTCTGTAACAGCGAATAACTTCACTCCATTACAGTTTTGCTGAAGTCAGAACTAAACGTATACAGACTAGACTATATGTATACCGTACTACACTGAGTATAGGGTCACAAACCACCATGTATAAATCCACTTGGGTTAATACATCCAGAGAATGAACTGTACCTGGATACTTAACTGTTGCTGGGAAGGATATTCCCAATACTGAAGAATAATTTTTATACTTGGGTACTTTATAACAGTTCTCTCAGTCTGTACTTTTGTGCTAAGTGTCCATAATAAATAGAAGAAAATAATAAATTCAGATGAGGGGCTTCAATCATTCAGAAGAACAGAATGATGACAATGGTATGTATTTTCAACTGCACCTGGATTGCAACATGCCATCAAACCACCACCAGCAGCACCACAGGTGTTGGGGCCCTGAGCACACCCCCACTCCTGGAGGTTTAGCTGCCGGGGCTCAGGGCCAGCTCAGAGCCAGCGCAGCCACAGGCTGTCCCCTTCTTGACAGGGCCCTCCCAGTCAGTGGTGCAGGAGAAGCTTCAACCAGAGCCAATGCCCCGCCCCCAGGAGCAGCTTTTAGGCTGAGCCTCTGCCATTCAGCCCCCACCTGAGCTACATCTCCAGCCGTATCACAGTGGCCATGGGCATTGTTGATCTGAACCCTGACCCAGAGGCTGACATCCCGGCCTGGTCTCAGCCCTGCCGCACCACTTTGGACTTGCTTCATACAAATGGACTGTATCTGACCCTTGCTGGGCCTGATCCTGCTCCCTCCCTGGGGGGGCAGTGGGATGGAGCCTGGCTGGAGAGGCCCCTGCACTGCCAGCCCAGGTGTCCCCCATGGCTCCTGGCACCCTGACAGCATGCTGGATTAAAGCAATGAAATAAAGCAGCAGCATATTAAATGGTGAATTATGACTACCATGCCATCTACTATGTGGATTTTGGATGGAAAATGAAAGTTCAAGGAGCTGCTTCCTTGAACAATACCCATTTCATAGCCAGTGATGCTTCCAACGCGTGCTCTTGGACACGGGAATGTACCACTCCACTGTGCGTGCAATTCAAAAACAGGTGTAGAGAAGCACAAAATAAAAAAAGGCTAGGCTATGACATCAGTGCCATGCAGAAGAGCTAAGCTCTCTAATACCATGATTTATTATATTACTTTAATACTTTCTTCTTGGGAGGGACTTGTAGTACTAAGGAAGATGAACGTGTGGCACATTAAGATCTTAAAATCACTGCAACATTAGGTTCTTCTTTCTTTTAATTTTTTATTTCTCTTCTCTTTTCTCCAGATCACTGACTTCGCCACAGTTAAAAGTACTTTTGGTATAAATACAAACCTAATCAGAAGACACTTGTTATAAATCTTAATTTCACTCTGATCTCAGCTGATGTAAACAAGGCTAGTGAATTTATGATAGATAAGTAATTAGATGAGTACTAATATCATGAATTACCAAGTGTCTTTACTGAAGTGTGTGGAAGAGAGGAAGTACATCATTAATTTTAGAACCACAATTTATGTCTTAAAGTTCCTATTATATTCTTATTGCCAAGGTTATACCATTTCTGTTTCAAATGCTGTATCAGATGTAGTGGTCTTCTATTGTCAAGTACTACGTGACTGCATGCCTACACAGAAACAATCAGTTTTCAGCCTTCCTTAGGAGAAACAAGTAGTTCTGCAGAGTGGATTATATGAATGAATTGATTACACAGACATCTGGTAAACTTGTTTACAAGAACTCCAGTCCTAAGTGACAACTCAACCTTGAGACCAAACCCATCACTGCCTTTGAAAGCTGCTATTAAAGTCTGTGCAGTTCAGTGCAGTCACATTAAAGCCTTTAAAGTATTACTAAAGTCATTGAACTGACAGTAGACTAAGTCAAACTCATCTACTCTCAGGTTTACCAATGAGATGTGAGTGATTCCTGAAGCAAAGCCATGTAATTCACCAGGAAAATAAACCCAACCATTTCTTTAAATTTCAAGAGATTTCATATTCATTGCACAGTTTGTACAAAGACAAAAAGTTTCTTCTTCCATTTCCTCTCACTTTCTCCACATGGATAAGACTAAAAAAATAACATTTTAGGGTTGTTTTTTTTTTTTTAAACGGGGATTAGTGGACATCCTTTTTTCTNAAAAAAAAAAAAAAAAAAAAAAAAAAATCTTTTCGGGCTTGGATTTATTCCTCAGAAATAACCTTTTCTTACAGAAAGCAAAAATTCTTTGTGAAAAAGTAATCTTTGTGGAAAACTTATTTTTCTGTCAAAACCAGTTCTTTTTAAATTGTGACAAGTTATCACATACACAAAAAGGCCTGTAAAGTTTAAAAACCTCATAATATATTACAAAATAGCTCTCTACATAATAGCACTGAATAAGCTAGATGCATAATCATTTTAGACAGGAGAAATATTGTAGGAGTAAAGACCAATGTTGTACAGTAGCTCAGGTGACAATACTGACTGGTCGGCCAGTACTTTGAAGTTAAGGCTTACAGAACTTGTAGCCTTGAGGTTACAATTAGATCCTATATTTTGCATTAAATTAGGCCCTTATATCATAATGATAAAAAATACTGCTTCTAATGTATTTTTTCATTCAGCTGCTAACTCTGTGTGGGTTTATTCTCATTGCCTCTCACTCTCTTTTCTTCATTCATGAAACACAGCTAATATTTCAGAAGTATTATTTCTTTAGTGTTCGTTATTTACAGTAAGAGTTTTCTTTAAAAAAAGTAATTTTCTTTAATTAAGCCCAGCAGTCATACATTTCCCTCCCAACTTTCTGACAATGCTTGGTCCAGTGAGCTCCCATTTAAC
The DNA here is from genome assembly GCA_013401315.1 of Balaeniceps rex. Taxonomy (NCBI): domain Eukaryota; kingdom Metazoa; phylum Chordata; class Aves; order Pelecaniformes; family Balaenicipitidae; genus Balaeniceps; species Balaeniceps rex. The sequence continues at coordinate 34,220 of VYZW01014029.1, read as the reverse complement.
CTTTAATTCCCAGTATCAGAAGTCGCTTCACAACTATGTAATCAGCCTTTCAGAATAGCAATAAAACCTATCTTATATCAGCACTCTCATATAAAAAAGAAGTGTAGGGTATGCATAGCAGCTAGAAAACAAATTTGGTTTTTATCACTCCAAGATTTCAAAGAAAGCATGGCTGGAGATATTCCCCCTTGTCTGGATGTACTGATTTTCCTTATCTCCATTTTTTAAAATGTTAATGTACTAGCCCAACTTTTCACTCAGTGTGACGACAGTGGAGTTTCAGATATGAAATTTGTTTCTGACTTCAGGCATGAATTTCAGTAACACTGAAAATAGCACCTTATTATAAAGGGACGTTCAGCATAGGCAAGAAAGAGGCAGGAAGAGAACTGCTCAGTGGGTTTCCCCCTCCTGTGGGCCCTCACAAAAATCAGAGTCATAGAATCATAGAATAGTTTGGATTGGAAGGGACCTTTAGAGGTCATCTAGTCCAACCGCCCTGCAGTGAGCAGGGACATCATCAACTAGATCAGGTTGCTCAGAGCCCTGTCCAACCTGACCTTAAATGTTTCCAGGGATGGGGCATCTCCCACCTCTCTGGGCACCTGTGCCAGTGTTTCACCATCCTCATCGTAAAAAATGTCTTCCTTATATCTAGCCTGAATCTACCCTCCTTTAGTTTAAAGCCATTACCCCTTGTGCTATCATAACAGGCCCTACTAAAAAAGTCTGTCCCCATCTTTCTTATAAGCCCCCTTTAAGTATAGAAAGGCCGCAATAATGTCTCCCCACAGCCTTCTCTTCTCCAGGCTGAACAACCCCAACTCTCTCAGCCTTTCCTCATAGGAGAGGTGTTCCATCCCTCTGATCATTTTCATGGCCCTGCTCTGGACCCACCCAAATAGGTGCCCATGTCTTTCCTGTGCTGAGGACTCCAGAGCTGGATGCAGTACTCCAGGTGGGGTCTCACCAGAGCCGAGTAGAGGGGAAGAATCACCTCCCTTGACCCGCTGGCCATGCTTCTTCTGACACAGCCCAGGATACGGTTGGCTTTCTGGGCTGCAAGCACACACTGTTGGCTCATGTCCAGCTTTTCATCCACCAGTACCCCTAAGTCCTTCTCTGCAGGGCTGCTCTCAATCCCTTCATCCCCCAGCCTGTATTGGGGGTTACCCTGACCCCGGTGCAGGACCTTGCACTTGGCCTCGTTGAACCTCATGAGGTTCACATGGGCCCACTTCTCGAGCTTGTCCAGGTCTCTCTGGATGGCATCCTGTCCCTCAGGCATGCCAACTGCACCACTCAGCTTGGTGTCATCTGCAAACTTGTCTGTGTCATTGACAAAGATATTAAACAGTACTGGTCCCAGTATGGACCACTGAGGGACACCACTCGTCACTGATCTCCATCTGGACATTGAGCCATTGACCGCTACCCTCTGGATGTGACCATCCAGCCAATTCTTCTTATGTCATGTCTCAGCTTCCCCTCCTCTCCCTCCTTAACCCAACCTTCTCCTCATCCTCCCTTTCTCCAACTCATCCTCATGGTGTGGTTCACCAGTGTGTGCAACCACAATCCTAATTTCTGTACCCTAATACTGACCTGCTTTGTATTGCTTTTTAGGTCCTACTAAGAACAGGGAATTCTCACATCTGCCTAAAATAAATGCTGAACCTCTGAGTGAACAACTATTTCTAGATCTCAGTGACAAGATAATCCAATCAGGAGTTCCCAGAAAACAGTTCCCAGAGCCCATCAAGTTTAATTTTCTTGGAGACTGTGAGGAACTGGAGAGACAAAGTCCCTTAACCTCCACCAAGAGCCACCCAAAACATCACTGATCTTTGCAAACTGATTGCCACTGAGATCTCCAAACGTATTGCACTGGAAAGCTACTAAGAAGCTATCAAAAACCTGAATTTTGCAGAAATGAGTTATGTTAGCTTTCAAAATTCAGGTCAGTTGAGAACTGCCATCTATGGCTTAAGCCATCTCTGTGGCCTATGCTTAGGAAATTTATTTACTTCAGTTTTCAGAGGGCTTATAGAAGTATGATCTTAATGATTCAAAACCTCAAAACTTGAGAAACAGTTCAGAGGTTATATTTAATTCCACATCAAAGTCACTGAAAACATGAATTATGTAACTATGATGTCAAATTGTATTTTAGGTTACGTTCCTATGGAATGCAATGAGTGTGAAGTCTCACTCAGAAAGAGCTTTGTACTTTGCAAGACTGGGGTGTAATTTTTAAAAGGCATGAATAGAAGTCAGATGTGGATCTCTTCTTGATTTACAATGTGATTTTAATACTTAATTTCCATTTCCTTTTCTCAGGATAGAGATTGAACAAAACCATTAAACTTTAGCAGTAAGACCAGTAGAAACCACAGGATAACTTTCATCTCTGCTTGGAGAAGGTTTTGCAGATCTAAAGGCTCTGAGTCAGGAGAGTACTTGGAAAATCCTAATATGTAAGGTTCACTACTGTTATCTTGCTGCATCAAGGCACTAACATGAAAGTGGTTTTGCTTTTAGGGATGATAAATAGAAAATGAGAAAACTACTCATTTTGTATACAAAGAGAAAAAAGCCGCTTATGTATATTCCTGACACACGAGTACAATTTGTTGCTCTACAGAAAGCAGCATTACAAATTCTGTAGTAATGCTTTTGTCATGGGAAAAGCAATTTGGAAAACAGGAACCTATCATTACCCTAAGCAGTATAGTTTTCTTTATAACTGCATACTCTTAGAAATACAAATATTGATGTTTAAAATGAGAGAGATATTAAGAGGAAATTTACAAATAATCATTTAGAGACACACAGTGATTTTGCAATTTTACTCAAACTCAAAATATAGACATAGAAAAGAGATTTTAAGAGCAATTTAACAAGATGTGTTAATGTAGTGTATCAGAAACAAGAAACATGATTTTAGTTAGATTCATAAGCTTAATTATGTGTAAAATTGTGGAGGGTTTTGTTTGTTTTGGTTGGTTGTTTTTATTTTTTTTTAATCTCTACCTACCTACATTACTTGATATCACATTTAAAGCATATGTGGTCCCTTGAAACTCCTTGAGGCCCTTTAAAATCATATATACTTGGGAAACTATCATGTTACTGTCCACTGAAAAATTTGTATGAATATGCACTGTTTAGCCGAGTGCTGCAATATTACAGATCAATTCAGACTTTTGGTAGTCTATATAGATCTGGAGTTTGGCTAGATCCTATAACCAGTATCTCTAATCCAGCATTAAGTAACGGGAGATCTTTAATGATTCTAAGTACTAAGGGTCTCAGTTTCACATAGAAACAACACTGTCTTAGATGAGATGAGGATTACAAAACCAGATTCTGTTCTTCCTGTGATAGTCATGGGATGCTTTGAAAATTGTTGATTTGATAATGACTGGGACTGCATAAACAGTGTGACAGACAGCTATTATGAAATCAGTAATAGCTCACACGCAGCTCTGGATATTAGAAATTGATCTTCTCATGTCACAGTCCTGCTTCTACTGTTCAGATACCCAGAAGGAAAAAATGAACAGAGAGAAGGCTGACTTTAACCAGCAGGCCACAGTTTTCTTAACTCAGCAATGGGGAGAAGTACTGGCCACACACTTTGTCTTCTCAGACACCAGTCAATTTGCTGAATCAAGAGGAACTAGCTCTTGAAATGTAATCAATTCTGTGGGGCAGGTTTTTTTTGGCTTATTCCACAAGGGTTGGATGAGTTCTGTATGCTTTTGCAAAGTAGAGAGAGAAACATTTAAAAAAAAAAAAAAAATCAAACCAGAAACAAACACCAAACTTCAAAGTCTCCCTTTTTTTTTTTAACCCCTGAGAGATGAATAGTTCCCCAGGTCAGTGTCAGATACCTCTGGGACTGGCCTATTTATCATTTACTTGAAGTGAATAGAGCACAGAAACCAACAGTAAGAGTATTCCTTTGCTACAAAGAATTAACGTTCGTGCAAATATCAATTAGGCTCCAACAGGAAAAAATATAGCTTTCTGATCCACAAAATAGGAAGTCTATGAGATTCACAGAACCTTGGAAAGGTGGTTAATTGTATCAAGAGAGACAGGAGGGCATCGAAAGCATCAGGTCACCTGTACAGCACCTTGAAAAGTGTGGGAGAGTGAACCAGCTGCCTGCCTTCATCCTGCTTCTCATTATCAGGAAAAAACATCTACTTCCCTCTGTAGCATACCCTGAGTTGTCTGACCAGCTGAGGCCTGATGCTGGGATGACCCTTCTTTCATATTATTCCCAGAACCTACGTATCTCTAAAAATAGCCCCTGCTATCTATTTCTCAGATAGGAAGGGAGATACTAACTAGTATGAATTATACCGCTAGAGATTTCAAGGGAGTAAGAGTGACACTTTAGGAAGGGTTTACTCTCTTTGAGTATGTCATGAGCCAGGTAAACTATGGAAAACAATGGAACAGTCACATTGTGGCACTGACTTTCTAAGAACAGTTGCAGTTCTTCAGGTCAAGTGTCATATACTCACTTGTGCCTTCATGTAGCTTTCTGCAGTATTTTACACAGTTTATTAGATACAAAACAACGGTAAAAGAGCTGAGGAATGGGAAATGTTAAGGTGTTTAAAATTATTTAAAAATACCTAATATCAATTTAAAACTGATCTATAGGGCCTGACAAAAATTAAATGCTTGTGGTATAGTCTATGGTATTTGATAGGAAATGGTAACTTCTTTGAGCACTTATTAAGAGCGAGAATATGCTGAATTCAGTCTGTCATTTTCTGTGATGACTGAAAATGCATACAAAAAGGAATAATAACACAATGGAGAATTCTTCAACCAAGTGTATGATCTAGAGAGAACATAAGCTGAAATAGTTTGCATATCAGCTATCCCTTTCCTCCATAATATTATCCCTGCAAAGAAACATGGGCCAGCGACTATACCAGATTTCTCAGAAGCTTCTGCTGTTGCCCTATGTAACAGTTCCAGGACCTGCTGTGATACACCAGTGTCTGATTGCACATCTTTAACTGCTTTAAGCTGAAAATTCTTAGCCAAAAAATGCTGCTTGTAAGAAAATTTAATGATGGCCATTTATTTATTTTTTCCATCGATTCTAACATTTGTAGGAGGTTTAATGTTCCAAATTCTGAATGCTACATTGTTCATTTGTGAAATACATCTCAGTGTGTTTAATATCCTTGCATATTTAACTGATCTTAAGCTTAGTATTTTCTAAGTACTTAGTACTTTCATTTCTTTCAGCGAGCTAAAAATTCTGATTTAAGTCACAAAAGTTCCTTACCAATTAACAGAATATTTATTCATCTAACACTATTATGTTGTGATTTCTTACTTTTTAGGAGTATGCTGTAGTTTCACATTTTAAACATACGTAGTTGTCTGAATGACTTATGACACATAAGTTTTGTTTCTTGGCTTGGAACGACTATGGTTACATATGCTACGAAATTCAGTTTAGTTAAACCACACTTATTATGTTCTGGGAAAATCTGTTAAAAAACTCTGCTATGTTTAGCCCAAAGTTTTTTGCTGTGTTTTGCCTTTTACAGTAGTCTTTCAGTCTAGAAATGTTGAAATTCTGTCATATATTTTTAATTAGAATTTTACAATAATCCTTTCCCATGCTTTCATTAAAATGCTTATTGGTCATTGTAATTTCCTCTTGGATGGTCTGCCAAATTCAGCTGTATAAAAATGACAGCAATTAATTCAGCTGCCAGAATTATTATTTTTTTTTCCACACAAGCTGTATAGTATTTACATGTTGCTACATTCATACATTTTTTCATATAGGTTCAATGGCTGCCAAGCCTTATTAAACATTAAGGTAAAGATAAGATTATTTTTCTCTTCATTAATACTTGTTATCAGAATTCTGTTATTTATTGAAAAAAGTGGTAATTAGATCCCCTTGTTTGTGTACAGTCATAATAGCCACGGAGCTGGGATATCCAGAGCCCTCCTGTAAGTCTTTCTGCAAGATGGTAGTTTCATAGTGAAAAAAACATTTAGGGGTGACACCCTCTGTGACAGCAACAGGTATTTCTTCACATAGTTTCTTGCCCTTCAATTATATTCATGTATCTGTATAGTGAGAGAAGAAGTCACCATTATGTGATATGGGAACTAATGTACATTTAAACAGTATCTTTTCTTTTAACCTAGACTTGTTCCCTCATTCAGATTACAATAAAACTCCACAAACAGCTCTGCCTTGGGAATGGAGGGGGCAGCTGAGGGACAGGAATGATCAGCTAGGAAGGGATGTTACTTAAATATCCACAAACACTTTGTATCATGGACGTACTGGCTTGCTCACGGGCAGTCACAGGTAAAATTGTCTTAGTTTTTAAAATGTTAAAATGCACAGCTAATTCCCCTTCTTCCTTCCAAGAGGGAGATGAAAGAAAGGGAAAACAGACCTTATGTTCAAAATGGCAGCTATTTCACTTAGGATACCATCTGAAAAGTTCAAACACTGTGACAGCAGCAGTACAAAACCCTAAAGAAAATAACGTTGCAAGCATTCAAGCCCTGTGCTGCTTATTAAGCAATCCACTTCCCCATACACTCAGAACTTCAAACATGTCTTTGCTCTTAACATTTACTTTCAAGATTTATAGGCATACTCACTGTGCCTGACATAAATGCTTTTGCACACATTATGCTTGCAAAACCTCATAATGGCCATGCAAATTGATATTTATTCACTCAAAGCCAGTAACTACATGTAAATACTGCTGCTGCAGTTACAGTGGTGTATCTATTGAAATCTTCTTTCAGACTCTTTTCCAAGCAGTGTTCATCAGGGAACATGTATAGGGGTGCTTTTTTTGTAGATACAGCCACAAAACAGATGTAGAGGCTGTGCAGCAATTACTTCAGCACATCACTGGAACTGCCTGCCCTCCATTAGGAGGTGCTACACCAAGTGGAGCACAGACAGCAGCAACCCTTCCTCCCAGTATCTTCAGCTGAACTGGTGGTTTGTATTGTCATTAAAACACAATTATGCACAGTTTTACTTTCACATGTTCAGCATCAGATTCTAGAGGCAATGAGATTATTGCCCTGACAACCACGGAAGCTGGATGAAGTGCTGTGCCTCATTCTCTCTACACCCACGAAACTGCCACAATAATTATCAGCAGAGTTATGAAGATTAATTAATTTAAGATTGTGAAGCTCCAATACATGAATTCTATAGCAAACAAACACAAAATGCTTTTAACTGCGAGGTCTTTAGTCAAGAACAGTAACAAAACTCATTATTTCCTCCCACCACATT
>VYZW01014029.1:4143-14813 GCA_013401315.1 Balaeniceps rex | reverse complement strand
ACCCCCCAAAAAACCCCTAGGCTACCATTAAAGTTTTCAGCAAGACAGTTTAGTTGATTTTAATAAGAAACTTCATTACAACGAAAATTTCAGAATGATAAGAAGGTATGACAGAGCAAGACAAACTGACACATCAAAAGCACTAGGAGATATCTGTATAAAGTCCTTTTTTCATCAAATAAGGAAAAAAGAAGAGTTTTATAAAGGTCTGGTGTTACTTGAAAACAGTGTGTGGAAGATTGATCATTGCTTGGACCACAGCGTATGTAACAGCCAGAAACTCAAAATCAAATGAAAACTGAGCATCACCAAAATTTTAAGACTGAAGTCTGTTAAATTGCTTAATAATTCTCACAGGAAGTGGCAGAAACCCCATTATTTGAATTGGTTAAAGCTGGAGCGTACAAAACATCTAGCTTACAATATCCTGTTGGTAACAATCCTACACCTACAAGGTATTGGACAAGATGACCTCAGAGGTCTTTCCATCCCTAATTTCTTTGACTCAATGAATAAACATGAACCTAATCAGACTAAGTATACTGTTGATCTAAGCAATAACATTCAGCTAACTGGAGCACACAAGGGAATTGACTGCTCTTATGCGGCTGATTAAACAAGATCAGAGAGCTTTAAAATAGACTTTGGAGTTTTAATTTGCAGACCTCGGTATGCATTTGTATTGTAATAACCTGTTTATAACCTTGGACCTAAGAAACAGAAGCCTTTAGATGAAAGAGTTTTTTATTTTAAGAAAACGGTTTGTAAAACATGAAGACTACAGACTTAACTCAAACTCTTTAAGATTACATGTAAAATAATGCATTTTAAGTCTTCAGACACACAGGCTTAAAGAAGGTAATTTCACAGAGAAAGAAAGAAAATGCAAACAGTGATTGTGACTTATATCGTAAGAGCAGCTTGGACTATATGATATTGCTGGATATTTTACAAGTTTGTATATGTTACATTCCTTCAGATAAATCTAATTTGCCTGTGAACTTAGACCCAGGTATCATTTGCATCACTACTTGTTTTCACCTTTTCTGAGTGTGGTTTTTGACTCAATGTCCCACATAGTTTCTTCTTCCCTGTTCAATTACTGAAGCTTTTTAAGCAAATCAAGCAACTTCAACATGGCTATTACGCTACCATTGTTAGTTCCTATATTGACAGTTTTACTAAGGCACATTCTTTTCCTAAAAATCTGTGCCAGTACAAGCTAGCATACAGGAATGCTTTTATAGCAAGCAAACAGGAGGTCACAGATCTGGTCAGTCTGACTGTACTCCATATAAATGAATGCTTACTGGTATTGTTAGGTCTGTACCAAGTTTGACTTTAAAACCCTAGAGATTAGCTCCTTTTGAATTGTAGGTTTGGTCTGGGTTTTTTTGCTTGCTATACGTTCAAAAAAATGTAACACTAGGTCTAGAGGTATACGGTGAACTCTCTTCTTGAGCAAGAAAGAAGAAAAATGTCAGCTGCTGATGGTGAATGAATGAGAAAGAACATAGTTGGATTTCCCAGTCCATGTGTGAGCTTGCATAGCATGTGGGGCAGGGGGAGCAGCAAACCTTACCATAGGTCTCTTGGCTTGTCAGCCAAGAGCATTGCAGAAAGTCATTGCCATAAAATGCTACCCTCTAATTCTAGTCTATCATTCAGACATCTTTCAGATTATAATAGCATTTGATATCCAAATACACAGGCATTGCTTAAAATTGTAAAACATATCACAGCCCTTATGACACCAATTCATGCTGTTCCACTTGAGACAGCTCTGTGGCTGGAATGGGACCATCCAGGTGGGAGAACACTTTTTACAGCATGTATAGGATTATGATCTGGCCTTTGGGATTGAAGAGGTTTCAGACAAGTTAACTTTTATATGAAGCAACAGCTATTATCATTGCAGAAAGCATTTGGTTTGGGATCAGTAGATTCTCATCCATCAGATCCCTTTGATTTTTTTTTTTAATCAAGCAGCATCATGTGTGTACTTTCACATCATATTTTTTCCTTTGGACAAGTGAACTTTTTTTAGATATGTTCTTGATATTTTTCCTTATTAGTTTATCTGCTAAGTGAACTTTCAACCCAACTACTTTTTCCTACTTTATTAACTTTTCCATGTTATTATTATTTTTCCGTACCTTCCCTTAGCCCTACCTTTCCCCTTTCACCTGTCATCCAGATATTCATTTTTCTTTACCATCTTATTTTTGTTCCACCCTTTATTTTACTTTTTTCCAAGCAGAATATGTAACATCTGTAGTAATATTTGAGTAAAATTAATGTATAAAATTAAAAGTGTTAGCAAAAGTGACTACAAAACAAACCAGAAAGTTATAGTTGAAGATTGAATGTTGAAGAAAATTGTATTTTGAAGTGCAACACAATTTCACATTTTGAAAAAATCTTACATCAAGAGATTGGAAGAAACTGGAACTCCTAAAAATATAAAAAAACCCAAACATTGCAGTAAAGATTCTAGAAAACAAACTTGGAAACAGCCAACTCAGAGCCAAATAGGTTGAGGCAAAAGTCCCATCTCCCCTACATTTTCTGGTATAAGATGATACATATAAAGAAATCATCTTTGGAAGTTTAGTCAAAAAGAAGATACCATGCAAAAAAATATTAAGTGAAAATGGCTTTTCAATAAAAATAAGTTCTTTCAGACAGAGATTGGCTAATGCAGAGGAAAAGAAAAACCCAACACTTTCTCAACTGTGTCAAGTTGTCAACAAATTGACAATTTATGGTGCTAATACTGCAAGCTGTTCCACCTGGATGTTTTCTGTACTTCTATGGGGTAAAACCCAATGTTAAACTACTCAACGTTTTGCAATTTAGTTTAACAATTACTTCTAATGATACAGCAGATGACGTCATATATTCTGTATAGAAAGAAGATATATATACACACTGTTCATAGCAGGCAATAAAGACTACTTTTCATGTATAATTATCCAAGAATATTTTCTTTAAAGAGTCCTATTTTATAGATACGGACTTTAGCTGTAAGATCAGGAGAGCAATACAAGTGTATGCTAATCTCAGTAGAGGAATCAGAAGACCCTAAAATAAGGTCTCAGCTCTATTCTTAAGTTTCTATTTCTCAGCGACCATAAAGCTATTGAATGCTGTTACTGTAAACATGCAATTCCAAAACAAAACAAAAAAACTCTTCTGTACTTAAACTCATATTGCTTCTGGTATGGATTTTGTAATACTCCCAGATGCTTTGCAAATAAACGTCCTGCCACTTAACAGGTGGAGTGATTTCAATATCTGAGGATGGCTCATAAAAATCTACTTTCTTCAATACAGTCTAAGGACTACAAGATAACACATTGTTCTAGTTATTGTGAAAACCCACGTGAATATGAAATAAAAAGAATTTGTAAGAAGGGGAAGCATAATTCTCAGGACTGGTTCACTGCAGAAGCAGGAACTTCTGACATTTCAAATTAATCTCTTAAATAGATGTAAAAAGTCACTATTCTGTATTAAGCAACTTTAGAATTACTTGTATTCTTGAATAAAAACAAACAATAGAGAAAGGAAGAGAAACCATAAAGCGCAAAGAATCAAGAATAATCATCACTATGTCAGTCATACCTATTATTTTTTAGTGTGTTGAGCTGAACAGTTTCATAGAACAAACAATTGAGAAATAAAATAAGGGGTTACCCATACACATGAAAATTTTCATGGTAATAGATATGTACAGTATTCCCCTACCTCCAGCTTAACCACTGACTGCAATTATCATTTTGCAGTAGTAAGGAAAGTTACAGTATATGCTTTAAGTATAGGGATATTTCATTAGCAGAGAAATAAAGAATATTTAGGGAATAAGCAGTAAAAATGAAGAGAGAACTTTGGAGATGAATGAGTCTGCCATAATTACTGCAGAACATTTAATTCATGTTACTATTTCCAGTTTTCAGTTAGCTATTTAGATAAATCAATTATGCATCATGAAGTCAATTCAACTTCTAATTTACTTAGTGAATTAAGTGAACAATGATCAGCTACACTATTTCTTTTGAGTCTCTTCAAACAATTAGAATCTACCCAATGAACAAATAAGATACTGCTATAACAAGTTGTGGTTCTTTATGGAAATCAACTGTTGATGAGGGGCAGGGGGAGGCACAATTAGGTCTCATTAGCATGGTGTCCCTCTATTGATGATTAGTGTTCATACAATACTACAGCTCAAAAAAACCACTTGCGGTGGGGATTTATTTTTTCCTTGAAGTATAATGCACATCCTGGCATGTTTCTGTACCAAACAGCCACATTTTAAAGGCATGAGTTAGACAAAGATGGAGTGAGAGGACATTAAAAACCTGTATATTCCAATCTTTACAGTATTTTACCACTGCTGAGTTCACCTGAGCATAACGATCTATCCTGATTGCTGTTATATCATCTGTCAGTTTGTGGTAGCTGTCTCTGATGCTCTTCACTCAGAGCATGTGGCACTGAAAGCTTTTACTAATAGATTGGTGACATACTGGAATGTATGAAACCAAAACTTTTAAAAGTACATTAGGAGTCAAACCAAATTCTGAACAACTGTGGTGAAATGGTAGCAGTCACATGTACCTAAATCTTCCTCTCATGGACAACCTTAACATCAGCTGCAGAACTTACTGGAGCATCCTATTGAGTGATGTTTCAAAGTAAAACAAATCCCCCCATCTGACCATGACGTAGATTATTCCTTTTAAGCTAGTTACTCTAAACTCCTTTTGTAGACATTGGAGATAAATATGGCCTATTGTATCTAAGTCATAATTTCATCATAGATCAGATGTCTAAAACAGGACAGAAACTGTCCTAAAAATGCCCCCTTGTGCCTATTAGCTAAAAAGGGAGCCCAGAAAAATTAGCAGCTGTAGATACTTCCAGCTGAATCAAATACACTGACAGTAATTTTTATCTTAAGAAACATCAAAGACTTTTATTTTCTTGTCTGTTTTTGCATCAGATTTAATCCCAAGCCCTTCAGTTAAAATATTCATTGTAATGAAAACACTGTAAGCTACTTTTTCCAATTCATAGACCCTGTTTTCCCTTCTCTTATTTCTGCAAAGCAGCATGGAAGCACAGCAGCAGTGGTGTTTGTTTTGGGTTGGTTTGGTTTTGGGTTTTTTGCTATCTAAATACATTCCTCCTTGGTTTTTCCATGCATCAGTTCCACTTGCTCTCTTCATCAAGATTTGCTCACAGGAAAAGGATTGCTCTGATAATTATTTTGTATTTACAGAAATTTCTGCCAAATAAGAAGGCCTCATTTTTCACTTATGCCCTTTAATTAGATATAAAAGGTGATAAAATGAGTGGATTTGTGGACAGGGGGAGAACAGTGGATGTCAGTTACCTCAACTTGAGCACAACTGAGCAGTCCCTCACAATAGTCTTGGAAAAAAATTAGGACATTATAGTCTAGATTAGTGAAAAAGCAGATGGGTAAAAACCTGTCTGAATTATTGGGTTCGGAGGGTAGTCGTGAATGGGTCATATACCAGTTAACAAGTAGCCAATACTCCACAGGGTCCATCCTGGGACTGATCCTGTTTAACAACTGTATGGATGACCTGGAGGAGGTTACAGGGGATGGGCTAGTCAGGTTAGCAGATGACAAGTTGGTCTGAGTGAGTCAATACGCTTGAGGGCATGACTGTCATACAGAGGGACCTGGACAGGCCGGAGGAGCAGGCCAACAGGAAACTAATGAAATTTAACAAGGACAAAGCCAAGTGCTGCCCCTGGGCAGGAAGCACCAGTGCAAGAGCACAGGCTGGTCCTGTGTCATTAAGGGCAGCTCTGCAGGAAGGGACCTGGGGGCCTTGGCAGACACAAGCTGAGCATGAGCCAGCAGTGTGCCCTAGCTGCAGAGACTGCCAATAGTGCCCTGGGCGCTATTCACAGGGGCACAGCCAGGACATCAGTGGGGGGCACTAACCCTGTCTGCTCAGCACCTGCACTTCATTCTAGATACTGCACCCAGGCTTGGGCTGCCCAGTACAGGAAGGACATCAATGAGCTGGAGTTCAGGGGAAGGTCCCCAAGCTGGCTTAGGGCTGGAGCACTTGCCTTATGAGCAGAGGGTAGGGGACCAGGGCTCGTTCAATCTCAAGAAGAGACTGCCTTTGGGGGACCTAACCAGCACTCTGCCCTCTACAAGGGGTTATTGGAAAGACAGAGGCAGGATTCGTCAGGCAGTGACGAATTGAAACTGGGAGGTTCAGACTGGATATAAAGAAAACAATTCACCCTGAGGACAGTGAAGCAGCGGAGCAGGCTGCCCAAAGAGGCTGTGCAGTCTCTGTCCTCAGAGGTGTTCAAGACCAGACTGGATAAGGCACTGACTGGCTTGGCCTGATGGCACAGCTGACCCTGCTTTAAGCAGGAGGTTGAATTAGAGACCTCCTGCAGTCCCTTCCAACCTGAATGATCTTATATGACCCTATCCTATGATCCTGTAACTCTACTATCATATTCAATTCATGAAAGCACTTCCATTTTCCCATACCAAGCACTGCCAAAAAAACCCCAAAACACCACAGTAACACCAGTAAAACCCAAATCACTTTCCAGAGGCATCAGACCCTAAAGTCTCATTTCTGCTGTGTCGATGTTTCAATATCATCCTCTTGAGATGTAAATGTTTTCCTAAAATAGGTTCTGAATTTTTAAAACAGAGTATATCACCAGCAACCTCATCCAGGTATATATTCCATTTCTCCAAAGGTCAGCAAACTATTGTAGATATCACCTGGTATTATTCTTACACAGATACCTATTTCCAGCTCCTGAATCATATTCAGATTCTTGCAAAGTACAAAGGATGTCACAGCTTTGCGCTGCACCAAACCCTTGGTTTCTTCCTTTCTTTTCTTTCCCCAGTTAGTAAGAAATTTACAAAGCTTAACAATTATAGTCGTGTATTGCTAAGCATGAAATAATTCTGGGTTTATAATGCCAGAACTGACTCCCACAACATTTAGAACAACTAATCTCCTGTGGGAATCTTGCTATCTTTCACTCCTTTGGAAAAAGAGATAGTTTGAAGGGAAAGGAGACTTGAGGAAGCCTAAGGTTAATTCAAACAGTGGTAGGTGTATGAAACATCTGAGGAATTTGTAATGTTAAATTTCTGGCAGGAATGGATTAGCAGAGGAGCAAGTGTTGAAAGGAGTATGATTAATAGTTTCACATGACTAATTCATTACATTGCATATGATGCTGTTACATATTGCCTTGCAGGTTCTCTTGGGATATAGGCACATTTTTTATTCTGAAGAAAATGCTGTGCCATGCAGTTTTCTGCTGCAGTTGCGGTGCATACCAGCTGTGACAAGTACTGCCTTGAACTTGGGACTTTTACTTTGCCTCAGCCTCTTACAGCGATGAGGCTGGAGATACAGTTACTTCCCAGGAACAGCTTATTCTATCAAAACTTCTGAACAAGAGTATTTCCACATACTATGTGCTAACATTTTTCACTCAAGAGCCAACACATATGTGCAACAGAGGAGCAGACACTAACAAAATACCAGGTAGGCAGCTTCCATTTTATTCCAAATTCAACCACACAAAGCCTCCCAGGGTCTGCAGGGTTTCCCTGCAGCCACAGTAAGGAGGAGGGGACTGGGGGCACAGCATGTGTGTACATCTCACTTACTGGGCAACTTTGTACGCTTAACCATTTGCAACCATGAGGCAGAATTTTATATATTTTCTTTGAAGATTTAGAAGACAGATAGGAGTCTCTTTCAAACAAAAGATTTCCTTCTCTGGATGACTCTGCAACTTTATATATACTTTGGAGTTTTTGCATGAACTTAAACCCAGAAGGCCTAAATTCTGCAGAATTTATGAGAGAAGTATCCACCTGTATTACTGTTTCTACTTAAGGAGAAGAAATAATGAAAAATAAATGAACATTTTTGTAGCCAGGTTCTTTCACTTTTCCAAAAGCTATCCATTTATTTTTTACAAATACCTCATTCTCTATTTTCATTCACAAATTGAAAGACATTCAAACTATGTTCATGAATCTGGAGACAGATGGGTCAAATCAATTGATAAAATATTAATGGAACTGAATAATAATTGGAAGTTATTTAACGTTACTTAACTAGATGCTCTAGAAGTCACAATCCTATGACTGAATAAGGTTTCACAGATTTAAGAGGAAATCAGTATATTGCTCATGGGGAAAAAAGCACTCTAGTACAATCCCAGAACACATATGTAATGGCTGAGTGCAGTGAATATGAAAGAAGTTATAAATCAGTGTGTGGGGGGGGGAAAAAATCAGTAAAGGAAGCAAAGGACACTGTAGAAATAAATTATTATCAAAGTTAATAAATGAGGTGGGGGAGGCATAGTGTCTTGTGTTTATTTAATGAGTTAGAAATAAAAGTAGTGAGCATAGTTTAAGTGCCTTTCTAGAGAGAGATGATAGATCCATTTCAAGCAAAAGATAGATGCATTTTGGGTTTTTTTTGCAAGTTGGAAAGAGAGGTGATGTCATATCACAGGATGCATATGCAACTGCAACTCAGATGTTGGAAAATTGCTCCCAGATTGCTTGCAGCCAAACAGCCTGCTTCCAGAGGGAGGCTAGAGCAGAAATGCTGAGGTTCAACAGCACTTGGCACAGTAGCGAAGTTTGAAATGCAAAGGCAGAGTGCTAAAATTTTGTGTATATATTAAAAGGTAAATGAGGAAATCTGTGTAGTAACAGCTTGACAGCCTGATATTGATCCTGGGTGAAATATTGAATGGCTGACACAATACTATTAATAAAGAATTAATAAAAGTGCTAAAGAATTAAAGGATTAAAATATAATTAATGCCAGTCAAGAGGAGAAAAATGCAACATTACTTTTGATAAAGATATACCTGGCTAGTTCAACAGGACCCATTTCCTGTTATGTATTTAGTGCCTTACTTACAAACTTATTGTTGCATAATATTTCAATTAAAAGGACTCATGCAAAAAAATGAAAGTGACACGTAGTAAGTAGATTAAAAAGCTTATAAATATTTCCTTGAGCTTCCTGTAGCGAGGAATAATAATCAGAGGGTGTGTTTCTAGCAGGATTTCAGAGAACAGTTCTAAACCCACTATTACTTAACATTTTATCAAAGACCTGAAAGGAAATACAAATTAATCCCTGGTAACATTTATGAATGACACAAGAACTAGTGAAGCTGATATAATGAAGACGACAGATCAGTAATCCAAAGTAATCTGGGCTGCTTGATGAATTGGGCATAAGCTAGCAAAATGAGTGCCACGATAGCTGAGAGTAAGGTCATACAAATTAGAGAGGTCAGGACTCTCTACAGCAGTCTTTCTGAAAAGGTTTTTGGGAACTGATGAGTAATCAGTACAATTAGTGTTCTGTGTAGCATTCAAGAAGTGTTATATTGCATGGCACGTGAAGAGCGTTTCCTTGAGATTTACCATTAATCCAAAGAACAACTTGGCCTTGCTGATTTGAGTTAGCATATGTGAATTAGCTTTTACTTCCAATGCATTGGCTGCCTTGTATCCTATTGCCTGATGCATTCAACAGAACAGTTGAATGGCCATAACTACAGGATTGTTGATTCTGCCTTGATGCAAGTTTTACATTGGTGTAAAAATCCCTTGTTCTCAAATACCAAGAATAACAAAGTCACGGTGGCTGTTTACTGTCATTCTGGATGAACTATCCAATTAAATCAGTTTGAAATATAAAGTATAAGAAACTAAGCAAATGCAAAGGACTTGAAATACAAATCCAGAATATTTTACCACTACTCATGTTAGGAGTTCTTGGGCACGAAGATCAGGTTGCAGTTCTAGATTGAACTCCACAGATGGAGTCCCATTACCCAAGCTCCATCTTTGCATTACTCTTCCACACTGCCAACTATAAAGTCACACAGTTTGGTAGCAACAATTTCTCATACCGACAGTCTCAAATGCCCATTTTACACACATGCAGTGTAAAGGGCAGCTGGAAAGAAGTCTGGCTAGAGCTGGAATGCATAGAAATATTTCTATCAGGATAGTCCCCTTCCCTGAGAACAGGACAAAAAAAAGTAATCTTTTAGGACATTTGCTTAGAATTCAGGTGATTAGATTTGAAAGATACAGGCATATGCTTATATCAGATAAAACTTTCTGAATAACTCACAATACACTAATTCAAATGCAGTTCAGGAGCTACAATTTGCATTTTACAAGTCTTGGTAAAATGTTTACTATATACTTTATATCTTTGCAGAACTATTTGTTTAAAACCAGTAGTTGTGTAGCTGCAGTTACTGATTAGATTCCCAATACAAAAGACCTTGCACAGTAGCTTATTTCTAACAGTCAGTATCAAACTATTTGCCAATTTCTGTAATCTATTTCCATAGCAATGTTTGTATAACTCTTCAGTTTTGTTGATGACAGACCATTAGTTGTTATTGAGATTAATATGCAATCGGTTACTTTACTTTGAAGTACAGAAAGTCTAAATCACAGACAAATAGGTTCCTCAAGGCCCACAAAGAAGTGATGATTTCTGACCTATCATGCTTGCTACTATCTCAGAAATCAGACTTCTTTGGTATATTAAAATCAAATTAACATAATGGCA
>VYZW01014027.1:7651-26258 GCA_013401315.1 Balaeniceps rex | reverse complement strand
TAACAGACCTGGAAGTGCCTGGGAAGTTAAGGCTTTGGGAGTTTTAGGCTTTGTAAATTTAAGGCTTCTAGTCTAGATTAGACCCAAAAGAGTCTTGATTTATCTTCCCCAAAAAGGCAAGAAGAATCAAGAGAAATAGTCGTAGACGAGGGTCTGTACAAGCAACAAACTTCTCACATTCACAGCTAGAATGAACTGCAGAGCAAGATCAGTCTGCTTTTGGTAACTCTGGGATGTAAATATCAGGCTAAAAGTTAGATTTCACTTGCCAAAGACAGGATGACAAAACAAATACTTCCAGTTGCCATACAAATATCTTTATTTTAGTAATTACATATGTAAAGAAGGGCTTTGACGTCCTGCAATGTCCCTCTGACATTGATTTCATGTTTGTGCTGAGGTGCGTACTAAAGGCTCCTGTTTCTTTGTGATCAGACATCTAAATCTTGAGCAATATTTAGCCTTGCCTAGTAGTCTTTCCATCCACTAGTGCTACTGAACATTTTAAAACTTATGAAAATTTCATTAAAGTTCTTTTTTTCCTATTGTTTATAAAATTCAGCTACATGTATTTCCCTCATGAGATCTTTGTTACACAATTTTCTTTTATTTGTTGTATTCCATAATTAATTTTCCAGTACAATTCTTTTAAAAATCGTTCTTTGAAATTCTTACGTTTTTCTGAAACTTCTCCCTTGAACTGTTTCAGTTGCCAGCGCATGGCTGAGAATCAATCACAGGACACCCTGACTGTGTGAAAGTGGAAAAGTAAGAAGTCTACTTTGCAGTCTGTTTTAAGTGCCTATTTGAATAGTGAAACAAAACTCATGGTGGCAAAGATGGGCATTACAGCACAGTGTGAAGTCACAGAGGGATGCAAGAAGTTTGCAAGGCCTCTGTGAAGGGGCAGGATCATGGCACCTGTGCACAGAACTGTATTTGATATGATATTTTCTACTTTAGATTCAGGGGATTTTGTAGGGAGACCAAAGATGAGATTCATCTCATTTGTCTTTAAACATCCATAATTTTTTAGCTAACTTAATCATCTTAAAGTCCCTCTATAATCAATTGAGAGAGAAATATTGGTAGCATTGCTGTAGGCATGACAGTCAGAGAGCATATGCAAAGGAAGGTTTGTACGTTTAGTCAATATCTTTCATTAAACAAACTAAAAGTGTTAGAAAAAGTAAACTAACTTCCAGGAAAAAATGTGTATCTTCAAGTCTAAAATAGAAGCAGCGGCCTTCAAAGGTAAAATAAAATTTGGGGATGCCAGTCCCTCTAAAGATAAATGTGCATACTTGAACCAAAGTGATCTCCGTGGACAATTTGATGTTGGAGCCGATCTACCCCATTTTAGCTGTGTTTTGGGATGGGATGCATTATACCAAGAACTTCACTGATTGTATTGACTAGATCACCATTGATTTTAAAAGCAACTTGGGCAATTAATACAGTTAGGGAAGACAGTATTGGAGTCTTCATAGAAACAGGTGAATTCCATCCTAAAATGAAATTAATTTTTGAGGCACTGTTCTTATATTTTTAAGTATGGCTATTTCCTTCCAACTGAAGCTTTCCAGCCCTGCTCTAGGAGTTAATAGGGAGGCAAATCCTGCTACAAATATAATCATGAAAGTATTTACTAGGAATTTTAACAAAACAGGTTTTCACTGATTTCTGTGAAAATCACTGCAGTACTTCCCTATGACAGATGAAAGTAACAGGGGGTCATGGAATCTGTTATAGGGTCAAGAAACAATACAATAAGGAAAAGTGTATGTAGTCATGTTACTTTCATGTGATGGTGTGCAGCATTAAATGTTTCCACCTACATCCATTGGCATAATATCTGAGCACTATTAAAGTACGTGGATTTAATTCTTCCATGGTTTTGACCAATATATAATCTATTTTGCAGAAAGGGTCCAGAGGCTCAAGACAAATTAAATGACTTGGTGTAGAGTAGGAGTGTCTGAGGCCAAAGTTTTGGGATTCCGCCCCACTCCCTTACCCTTAGCCACTGGGACGTGTGTAAGTTAGAGTAAGAGCATCAGTAAGAGAACTGTAAGACACTTTAGTGCATTGCAGGAATCCCGTTGACAAGCAGCCTGAGGAAAGTCTACCTGTGCTTCCCATCAGGACCTTTCCATGAACCAGGAGGGGCATCGTAAGCAAAACTGTGGTGAAAGGATAGAGAAGAAACAGCTGAGAAAGTCACAATCCCCCCCAAAAGGCAAAATTTCTTGTGCAGTTTTGGGGGACAAAACTTTTATTGTTTTCTTTTTGATTATACCAGAATTTAAAGGTTTTGGCCTAAGACCACTAGGCAGATTTTCAACTGGGCACTTAAAAGTGCAGGTAAGTACCTCAGCTCTTATTTCACAGTCAGCGGAAACATCGCTGGCTGCCATCTTGTGTTCTTAAGTTCCTAAATATCTTTAAAAACCTACTTAGAAATTCTTCCCATCCAGGTACTCAGTCACCAGAGGAATACTGAAATTCAGTAAAAATTAAGATAATATGACTGTGAAATTGAGGCCTGAGTGCATGCAGTTACTGAAAAACAGGAACTTCACAGCTTTGCTTTCAAATTTTGGCTGTAGTTCAGAAAAGCACTTTAACGCATGCTTAAATTCCATTAACATCAGTGAAAGTTAAATGTGTTCTTAAGTGCGATCCTTAATAGGAAAGGTCCTCTCTGTGGAGCCTTTCAGTTGGAGAAGAACCCTGGACAAGAGGAGAGAAAAAAAACAACAAAAACTTTTGAAAAAAACAGTGAAGTCTTTCTCATGGAATCGTTTTCAATTAGTCACTGTAATCTGCATGTAAAATGGTAACAAGATGTGTTTTCCACAAGTTTTCGAAAAACACTGTTGACATAGGTAATTTATTTTAAAACATACAATTTTTGCTTTTAATTTATGATATCTTTAACTTTACCTTGATGATTACTCTTCCCAGGAATCATTTCACCCTCATATCCTAAAAAAGTGATGACTAGTTCAAACTCCACCATAGAAAACACATTGTGCTAGTATATGTAAAAAGGCTGAATTTCTGAGAGAAAGATAATTTCTGTTCACACTAAGTATATTATTTGGTTTTGTCATGGTGGTAATACTTACATATATATTATTATCCTCTGTGTGCTTCTCTCTTACTTTCCTGTATCGATATCTATATTTTAATTTAATTGATAGTGGATTCAAATTATGAATTTTATTCATCCAAATATTTGAACAGTACAAGCCAGAGGCAGATGAAAGCTAACTGGAACACACATGAATCAAGCTCTTGGCTCTCCTGCAAATTTCAATGGAATGTGAAGATGTTTGCAAAGAGAACAAAGTTGTCCCCCCAGCTGAAGGGGCTGCCCATTTGCATATTTGGAAAGGTCGTGGTTGTCTGGACACAAATTAATAGCCTTCCAATACTGAGTAAGGGTGCTCACTTTCTTGGTAGTCACTATTTCCCTTAGAAATTACATTCTTTTGCTGATATTGCTTTTTGCCATTATGAGCTCAGTCTCTGTTCTTTTAGAACTGAAGCAGTTACTTCTGCTTTCATTGAGGGTTTGAACTGACATTGGATTTTATATATTGGGCAGTGGAAGCCCCAACAAGGGACCTTGGATTTACAGCTTTCCAATGACACGAGTTGCTGTCTAGCATCCTTTGTGTTGTTTTTTTCTTTTTTTAAAAGGAGACAACAAACATGTACAAAATATGTTAAAACCGACAAAGTCTTAGCAAAAAACTCCTCCACAGCTTCTGCAATGCTGTTGTAAGAAATTGATTCAGCTGGTGACCTTTGCAAGGGCTTCCACTCGCTGCCTGTGTCATTACTTGATTTCCAATGGAAAGTGAGGGCACGACAAGTACGATTTGCAGCCATTTCCAGTCAGTGCTTATGATAGTTCTAACCTC
Source organism: Balaeniceps rex (assembly GCA_013401315.1). Lineage (NCBI taxonomy): Eukaryota > Metazoa > Chordata > Aves > Pelecaniformes > Balaenicipitidae > Balaeniceps > Balaeniceps rex. The sequence continues at coordinate 22,326 of VYZW01014027.1, read as the reverse complement.
AGGGTCAGGGAGTAGTGTGTTTTGCAGTTTAATACATTGACTCTCTGGCCCCAACTCTAGAAAGAAGGGAAATGGGGGAAAGGCAGATAGGGAGTACAATTACAGGCAACTTAATTCACTGCCTGTGAAACAGCCAGGTATTTACCATCCAGATGCACAAAGTAGAGTCAAGAGACACTTCCTATATCCACTTGTCACTGTGTGGTGTGCCGCGTTTCTGATCTTGTTCGTTGTGATATTCCTAGAAGATGTGTTAATTGAATTCAACATGTTAACTTGTGGACATGTGCCTTCTGATGGACCTTCATGCACTTGAGAGTGGATTAAGGTCATTCATGTCGACACAGCTGGGGTTTGTATAACAGGGAGAGGTTGGATGCTAGGCTGGTAAAATCCAAGTTAGACATTTCAGTGGGCCACATGTATGTGTAGGGGTGTCATATATGTGGCACCTGTTAAGAAGATGTGTAGCTGGCACAGCCAAGTGTCAATTCACAGGGATGAAATTCTGGATTGTAGACTGGTGAATCCTAAACCTTGTCAAAAAGGGCAGGTGGCCTAATGGTCACTTAATAGTCTATGTATTTGCTAGATTTTCTGTCACTGTCTAGCCTTAGAATGTTTAGTCGTCTTCAACTATGGGTGTATGTTTGAGGCTTTGTACTAGTTACTCACACTATTTTTGTGATTGAATAGAAATTGTGACCCAATGTTCTAGCCAAACATTTCAGCACTTTGGTCTGGTGACAACATTAAAAAAAAAAAAATATTTTTTTTTCCCAAAAGATTTATGCCATAGCTTGGTTAAAGAGTAGCAACTCATCCAGAGTAGTTATATGTTCCCCAAACACTACATATGTGGCTTGAGGAATTTACTGGTTTTGTTTTCGACAAGTAAAATATATCATCTAAGTAGTTTATGTCCTTTTCCTTCTGATACTGTGATCATCTTGAATGTAAAAGAAATCTTGATTTTGATGTGTATTACTCGTGGCTCATGCACTCAGCCATCCAGATCTGTCATATATCTTTATCTATATTTGTTCTTGGAATCATTAAGTTGCATGACATAGATAACTTCCTAGAGCTGTACAATACTCACACACCAATAAATTTAATAAAGGAAAAAATGAAAGTCTGAGAAGTAAAATGCCAGTACTGACAATACTAATAATATACATTCTTGACAGGTATTACGGGGCAAATACAAGTCTTGCTAGCTTCATTGTACTCATTTGTGGAAGGATTTTACTCTGATTTGTATATACAAGTAAAATGACTATAAAATATAACAACTGGAAAATGATGCATTGTGTATACTATATATACAATATATTATTACATATATGTACCCCAAACCAAGAACAATAAAATTGATCAGTTGAAGGTGCACTTTAAATAAATTAAAAATACTATATGAAACAATATTTTTGGGATTAGGATAATAAGAAATTACAATCTAATTTTGCTTTTGTACTTTTAATTGTCTTTCTTTAATTGTGTGTTAATGAGTTTAGCCAGCATAGCTGAAAAGGCTGAACAACACAGTTACAAGGAAAAAAAAAGATACTAAAGAGAGATTTTCTCTTGCAAGTAAAGCATCATGTGATCTAAATCTAACAATAAGGTACATATAACTTGAAAATTATACCACTGAAAGCTATGAATATGAAAACTGTAAACACTTTTTTATTTGTTTGGGTTTAAAATGTGAAATTTATATTTCAAAATTTTAAAAACTTTCATCATGCAATGAATTAGTAGTTCCCAGTTCTATCTCCTCAGTTTATGAAAACAAAAAAGATCTCTACTGCGGCCAGATTTTTTGGATCTCATCTAGATACTGATTTCTTTTTTTTGTTAAATTTCAGTGTATCATCTTCCTCCTTTCATTGCATTCTTCCTCCCATATTGCTTCTATCCTTCTGTCATCCTTGCTGACAGCTGTCACCTAGCTGGCCGTAGGAATTTCCTTGATTTCTGAGGAATTTCTTTTCACTGGAAGCAAACCTTGTTAGAATACATTTCTTATGCCCTTCTTGTTGAAGCACATATGAAGCATGAAGCACATAAAGTACATTCTTTTCCTTGAAAAGGAAACACACATTTTTTGCCCCAAAGCAGTAAGCATGATGAGAAGGCTTGTTGGCACCCACCACAGCACAGCAGGAGGCCACAGCACTGGTCCATCCACGGTGGCCCCACTGAAGGTGGCACCTTCAGGGACTCTGCTGGAGTTGTCACACGTGGGAAGACCTGGACTATCCATCATGAGCACTGAGACATCATCGCTGGGGAAGCCTTTGGCAGTCAAGGACAAGGAGCTGAATTCCTGCTCAGCCTAACAGATAGATAAAGGATTGGATAAATGTATTTATTGTTTGAGTGTTCTCCTATACAGAAGATACACTCCAAGCCTCAGAGCTGTTGTTTTTCGGTTGCTCGAACTGTGTAATTAACCCAGCATACCAACTCTACAGAGCAGCTGTGCTATTATGGGTAGTTATTATATTTGAATCAGAGTATATTGTATTGAACATATGAAGAACTACGAATTTTTTTAATTGCGTTTTTCCTAGAAGGTTTCATTGGATAACAAATGTTAGGTCCAGCCAAAATGTAATGAAATTTCCTTTCACCTAGTTACTAATTAGCAATTACTGGACTCACTTACAGACATGCTTTATTGTTATTAATATTATGAAGGGGGGAAAGTGTTTTTTTGCAGAAGCAAGGGGATAAAATACCCTCACAATAATGCTAAAGACATCACATAATTCCATTAGGAATATTCAAAGTGCCATAGTACCATCTGGATATCTCTTTGTTGAAGCATTATTCTTCTCAATTAATATACCTTATCACACATTTATTCACTGGTGAAAGGATAGTTGATGAACACAAGGCAAATAGAGTATGATGGTTTTTTGCTTTATCTGAAATTGAACAGTTGCACCCCCTCAGAAATTGCTTTTTAAAAGTTCTTTACTTTCTATAGAATTTGAAATTTAGAAAACACTAAGACAGACATCTAAGAAAGGGACTTGCCTTATTTGAATAGAGCATTTAGAATAACCATGAAAAATTAAAGAGTAAAGTTTAATAAGAGAAGGAGTGTAAAAAAACCCCTCTATATTCAAAGAGAAAATACCTTAGTGGTGGAGACTACTTGTTAGATAAGTTTAAAGGATTTCCTCTCCCGTTAGAGGAATTCTAATGGCATAACAAGATATATGATGTCATTTCTTTCAGAGCAAAGCTCAGAATGTAATAACATTAACAAATTGTTCACTTTTTAACTGCATGATAATTAGTGGGAATTTAGTGAGCTGCATGGAAGTGAAATTCTCAAGAAATATTTTAAAAGCTAGCCAGTAATTTTTACTGCTGTGGATTACAGCGCCATATTTTATAGGTTATGCTTGAAGCCAAATTCTCTATCTGTTTTTGTGTTTGCACAATGTTATAACAGTGTTTCATAGAGAAGCTTTTAGTATGATCAGAAAAAGCCCTGAAATACTTCTATTTTATAATAGACCTGTGAGTTATGGCCTTATAACAATGCATTGAAAAAAAGGTGTTTTCAGGTACATGAACAAATAGAAGGGTTTGCACGTCTTTCTCTTAGGGATTTGCTTCATACCTTGAGATCAGGTTAAGTCATTTATTACTGTACAGTTGCACGCAACCTTTTAAACCACAGTCAGTCAAGATACCGACATGCTTTGTACGTTCTGCGTCCACTGGGATTAAAAAAGCTGCAGCATCCCATTGCTACCACGATTTGTCCCCTGTGTAACACGAGTTTTCAGTGGTTCAACTCATTTACAGACCTATGAGCTTTTTGCTCTTAAAACTGAGAAACATCAACAATGGGTACGGCCAGCGTCTGGGAGCTCTTTACTTCTACTGTGAGAATCAATGTGGTGCTCAGAAATAAGCATTCAGCAAAATTTATAAACTTTCTGGAAATTAATATCATAAATACTAAATCAAGCAAAAAGTGTAATTTTACTTAAAGATACTTGTACGAAAATATAAATTATACAGAAAAGCGCTTGGTGAAGTACAGTGCACTTGACATGTTTTATTGTTTTAATATGTTTTTAATAGCACATTTTTACCATTTTTCTTCTTATACACCAAGTTATTATTAGGCAACTACAATTAATAATTTAAAGGGACCTATTCTGGCTTTTAGTACATTTATATGGCTCCCCCGACAGTAATGAGAGCTTAAAACATACTGTATATGCTCATATCTGGTTCATAACATGAATCTTGTGTCACTTTCCGTAGGATTTTAGATAGGAGTTTTCCACATTAGTTTTACATTTGTTCTATGTATGTTTTTGGGTTTATAATACTTTTCCTCAGACAGAAACTATGGTCTCGAGAGGCTTAACTATACCAGCTTTTTCTCTCTGAAATTTTCCAGCATTGCTACCTCTGGTTCAGTTCCCAGGACTACAGAGCGGGCAGCACAGTATCCACACACTGGATACTGTGTAGACTGGCTTCCACAAGCTGCAGACATGATATAACTTCACATCACCCTAATGAAACTCTGCAGTGGCACCAAAGGGAATGAGGGTTTTATCCATGCTGCCCTTAGGAGCTCTGCTTGAGTTTGGACTCAAGTTCACAAACCAACTGGCTCCCAAAAAGATGCATTTATGCTATTTAAAAGCAAAGCACTTGGATATGAGCTTTTTCTGCAACTTTAGTCTGACTTTCCTTACCTGGAAGTCCAGTTAGCTCACTTCTAATTAAAAATGTGGGTCAGCTTTGTGACAGTGAGGACAATGAGGGAGTTTAGGCTTGCGTTCTTGTTCCAAGTTAAAATGACAGAGCCAGCATTACAACTAGGCTTTTCCCTATTCAGCAACCCAATTTGACCTCATTCTTTAATCTGAAGATTAAAAAGCCAACCTGTAAAGATCCTATTGCGGGTTTATATGAGTGAGTAGAGAAAACACATCACACAACAGAAACATTTTATAATATCATCATCTATCCATTTGGACAATCTTCAGACCACACTAGCAATTTTTATAGTAGCCCCAGATGTCAGATTTTTACATGGCTCAGAGATAACAATCTTATTCTTTGATCCTTTTTTCTCTCTTTTCAGCAACATTTCACTAGTATGACTTCAAGAATATACTTTAGGCCCAGACAACAAAAAAAAAATCACAGGATGCTCTTATATTTCTTCTGCCTTTTAACAAGAATACATGGTAAGGGATAGTGGCTAGATTGCAAATCCTGCGAAACAAAGAAAATATATGCAGATTTGAGGCTTGCAAGTGAATTCCATATTAATAAAATGTTAATATTCATTCTGAACATATGACCAGCTTCCCTTTTCTGTGAATTTACAGGTTTCAGGAATGCTCTATACCCTCCATGGAACAGAATGATGACTTAATTGTTCTTGCAAATGACAGCTTTACTTGGCTGTGAGTTTATGAGGCAGTAAATTTGCCTCATAACTTGCAGCATTTACCCAGCACATCTCTATGACGCTGTGAGCTATTTATTACTAAGTGTGTTTTCAGGGAAGTGAAATGGTCATATAAGAACTCAGAGGAGATGTACTATGATGAAAATAATATTCTTCCAGTAGCATCCTTTTGGTCTCTCATTCTCTTCCCAGTTCTTTTCAAATATAGGTCCACTGATACCAGTGGGCTTACAATGGTGTAAGTGGTCAGTTGGAGAAGGCTAAATAGCACCAAGAATATTAAATTTAGAGTTAATCTATAGACTAGATACTTGTACTCATACATGCTAGTGATGCTCAAAGAAAGAGCAAATTAATCTGAATGACTCACTGAATTGGACTGAAGAGCCATCTATCCAAATTGTAGATGTATGGGTAAGGCAAGATACATATATATAACTATACTTCCCCAGAGTTCCTCTGAGTTTCCAGTGATGTGGAACTTGCTGAATGCAAGAACGTTGGAGATCAAATATCTCCTGAGTCATAAGTGGTGCCTTTTATATTCTTTATTTTACCTTTAAATTCCATCTGTCACACTTGTATGAATGAAAATGCTCATCCATTGTACTGGTTGTTTTCATAATGATTGCAAATATGTGATATCATAAATAACATCAATGCCAGTAATTTAATGGGCTGATAACTAAGTTCTGTGAAAATAAAGATCTGTTCTCAGGCTAATTCATTGTATGCAAGGCATTGTATGCATTGTATGCATAGTCATTCTATGTGGTCCTAATGTGCGCTAATGCTAAATAAAGTATGTAAATCCATCCTATGAAGTCTGTTTTCCCCTTGATATATACAAATAACTCCTCCTAACACTTGTGTGAGCTAAGCCTTATTTATTGTTAACTGGAAAATACATAGCTCAGTGACAAGGAAGTCCTGATTCTTCAGTAAAACATGGAAAACATGGGAAGGAACAAACTAGTTCAATTAAAATAGAACAATTTTCCTCTTTTAAATAAAGTTATATCTTAATCTTCCAGTGATACTTGTCCCTACAGGCTTATTCCTGTTCACTGGTATAGATTCTGTAGATATATTCTTGGGACTATTATCAGATGCAAATATTAATGATGCTCTGCATGGAGATAACAGGGACCAAGGCCAGTTTTAGTCTTGGGAATATGGATTTGTATTGGGCCAGAAGGAGAGATATTGTCATCTCAGTATTCCCATCCCTAATCTGGACAGCTTAAACTGTGAACATGCAAAGGGCTGTGGGACACCCCAGCAGTGTTTCTACAGGATCTTGCTTTCAGGCTGGGCTATCGCAGATGCTGCTGTAGCATTGACTCCTAAGCTTATGCTCCACAGATAGGAAGAAGTGCAGTTTTCAGCACTCCTTCACTCACATTTGTTGTCATTTCAGTCCCTGAAACAGGCTGGATGTAGGAAATTCAGAAACCTGCTTCACACCACATTTACACTTCCTTTTCTGGAGCTCCCATCTTCGAAGTGGTGTGTCTAGTAACTTAAAACAAGTTAGACAGTCAGGTCTCCTTAAAAATGTTGCACTGCCTATTGAAATATGATATTCAGGGAGGTCAAGCAGGCTGCCGATGTGGCAGGGGACAGTAAGGGTTTTCTTTGCTGTGAGATCCGCTGTGAGTGGATCATTTTTATTTTTACTTTTCTTTAATCCGCTCACCCAATTCTAATGCAGGTGACATTCTTTTCACAGTGATACTTAGCTGAAGCTAGAGCTCATTGACAATACCATGTATTTCTGAAAAATCTGTGTTTGCATCAGGACATTTGCTTTATTACTTTTCATAGCTCCTGCTACTTCCTGTTTTTAGAGCAAAACTATGACCCAAGAAAACAGCCAGAACAGGTACATTTAGGGTTACATAATAGGCCCTCTATGAACAGAGTCAGGAAGCAGGAGGAACGAGGCTTCCTCAGGTTAGAAGCTGGTTGATGGCCCTGACCAACCTCCCATGGCACCACCTGCCAGGTCCCCATGGCCCAGCTCAGACGGGGGCTGTCAGTCCCTTGCCCAATGATGCTGCCGTAGTGCTGGTGTCCAGATCTGGGAAGACCTTAGGTCTATGTTGTAGCCTTGTTTCTAGCCTGGTCTCTGGCCTTGTCTCCTGCTGCTGCTGGCTGGACAACCTGGCTGGACCTCACCTGCTTGCAGGTGTATTGTTTGGTAACTCAACATTTTCTACATCTCAGAGAATAATGCACACTGTAAGTAATTCATAGTAGGTTTAGACGTAGGCCTTTCAGAATAAGACTCTGCAGACAGGTATGTACGTAGCTCAGGTTAAATCTGACTTTTTTTCCAAAAAGTGGGCAATTTCTTCACAGTCAGAATTATGGAAATCAACAAACATTGACTGATATTGAGAAGCCAAAGAAAAATTTCTGGATAGCCAGAGAATGTCACAGCATGATTTGAAAAACTCTTTATAGAGGGATGCGTCCTGATATTTTAATTATCTTTTCTGGTAATGTAATCAAAAGCTAATTATGAATCATAGTTATTTGCAGTGATACACTGTGGAAAAGAATTGAGGGGGAAAAATGAGGACAAAAAAATCATAGTCTCATCTGCTAAATCTCTGATTGAGCTGTCCTTTTGATCAATGAAGAGTACTGACTGACAGTTTTTCCTTTCAGTGCTGTCATTTTTATTCTATCATTCCTTTTTGACTTCATCTAATAAAGGGCTATTCCTAATTTTAGGGAAAAGTATGGACAAATTTGGACTGAATCACTTTGAATGGCTGCTTTTACAGCCTGCACTTCAACTGTAGTCACAAACATGTCCCAGTTGCTATTACTATTTTGTATAGCTTCGTCTTCTTTTCCCCAAGAATTAACTGCAATGTAGCAGGAAAATCTTCATTCTGTATTTCATGGCCTCTTTTCTGGAGGCCCTGCCTACTTGCTGAGAGCTTTAGCCAGCAGTCACCAAGCTTAGTTTGTTAAGTCTACAAGCCTGTACAAATGCACATGTTTTGACTATTGGTGTTTGCATCCTTGTTGAGGAGCAGGTTCTGTTCAAGATTTAGTATGCAGTGTGCAAAGTATAGCATCATCTTACTCAGTGAGGATTACTGTCCTTGCAAATTTTTTGTTTGCATTAGTGTTGCAAAAAGAAAAGCATCTGCGCATTATAGGTACAGTCTGGATACAGTTAAAATTTTAGATGAAGAAGCCTCTATACTTCCACTTGTTGTAGAAACAGCTAATAGATATTTTTTGTTTGTTTTTTATAGTTTAAAGCAGATTTTTCAATTAACAAATTCCCAAAGTTTGCTTTTAACCTTTATTTTTATTCCTTGTTAAAAATCCTTGCTAGCTAGTAGTCACAGAAGGGTTAAATCAAATAGAAAATCATAAAGTATATCTGAGAGACATAAACACTAGTGCAGAACTCTCTTTCCTCTTGACAAACAGGAAAAGGAGCTAAGGTATAAGAATTTTCTGAAGTGGATTATATACTGTTTCATAATGAAGTCTGGCCAGCTAATCATCCATTAGTCCACCTGTGCATTCCAGGAGAAAAATAAAATTAAGTTTGGGTAATGCACACAACTGGAAACATAAGAATAGTTATTTTCTAAGCTTTATTTTTCTGCTATGACAGAATTGTGGTCAAAACTTGCAAATGGAAAGTCCAAACGGATTCTAGCCTCCAGCTACACCATGAAACCCCTTATTTTCCCCCACAGAATTTCAAGTATTGTCTAATACAATGTAAATTTTTAAATGCATTCCACATCTTGGGCTGTAGAGATGATATTCTGATTTCTATTGAAATATTAAAAGAGTACTTTTGTTCCAAGTATCTTGAAATATTTTTTTCAAATATTAAATAGGCTTTGAGGCACTCTTCAGTTTCAAGTATAAAAAATGTTGCAATCTATGACAGTGATAAATCTATGACAGTGAGATCCCGTGGTTTAACTCAAAGCACAGAATGAATGCTGGAAAAAAAAAAAGGAATTCTGATTCTGAGGTGCCTCTTTAAGCATCGAGATGAGGATGACCTGTCCTGTATTCCAGTTCCTAAAAAGCAATAGAGAAAAAGATGCCTTCTAATGTTTCTATTACTTTTCAATTTACTTGGTCCAAGACATTATTCTATTACTGGGACCTAGGTTGAATTTGTAGACCATATACAGAAAAAATCATGTCTGAAGATTATAAGGGTACGTTGCCGAACTCTCAGTCAACAGTCCTTTCCAGAAATACTGATCCTCTTCTTTATATACACTGAAAAAAGCAACAATTATAACAGAGGATCATGCTTTTAAAAAGTGGTATTACTTAAGAGTTTCCAGCCCTAATATGAGTAGGCCAAAATCCTTAAATAAATATGTACTGTATTTAGATATTACAAGCTTCCAGTCTGTCTTCTTAGAGAGAGAGATTCTTTTTGGAAATGTATGAAATTTATTCTATTTGGAGATAATCTCCTTTATGTTGCACAGATTTTGAGTATTTCACTTCCTCTGCTGTTTTTCAAGTAACGTGTTCTGGTACAAAGCATTTGCATAATTGTGCTGGGTTTGGCTGGGATAGAGTTAATTGTCTTCACAGTAGCTAGTATGGGGCTATGATTTGGATTTGTGCTGAAAACAGTGTTGATAGCACAGGGATGCTTTTTGTTATTGCTGAGCGGTGCTTACACAGTAGAGTCAAGGCCTTTTCTGTTCCTCACACCACCCCACCAGCGAGTAGGCTGGGGGTGCACAAGAAGTTGGGAGGGGACACAGCTGGGACAACTGCCCCCATGCTCAGCATATAAAGCTGGGGGAAGAAGAAGGAAAGGAGGGGACGTTTGGAGTGATGGCGTTTGTCTTCCCAAGTAACTGTTACATGTGATGGAGCCCTGCTTTCCTGGAGATGGCTGAACACCTGCCTGCCAATGGGAAGTAGTGAATGAATTCCTTGTTTTGCTTTGCTTGCTTGCGTGGTTTTTGCTTTACCTATTAAACTGTTTTTAACTCAATGCACAAGTTTTCTCATTTTTACTCTTCCGATTCTCTCCCCCATCCCACCAGGGGAGAGTGAGTGAGCAGCTGTGTGGTGTTTAGTTGCCGGCTGGGGTTAAACCACAACAATAATCTAGGCGACTTATTTTACAGATTTTTTTTGTGTGTTTTCTTCTGAAACTAGGATATAAAAACAATCACTTAAGTTAGTGACATTTATAAATAGCTGTGCATGATATCCTTCCTTCTGCATTATAGAAATAGAAAACCCATGTAATATAACTCATATAGAACTATAAACTCATATAAAAAAACCCATAGAAACAGCTAGATGCCTAGTGCCTGCAGCCACTTCCACAAAGGTTTTGTTTCACACGTTGGCATCCTTTTGTTAGACAATGAAAACTTTGATTTCCTAGCACTTACATTGTGAAGTTGATTTTTACAATGCAACATCAAGGTCATGATACTTCAGGCACTTTTGGCCACTTCTTCAGTCAAGTATGGATTTTATACTTCAGTCAACTGTCTTGGTGATTATTGACTTCCTTTCTGCCTGTTTCAATGACAGGCAGTTGGTATCATATTTCTCTAATTCTTTCAGCATTAAAGAAACATAGACTCAGGGATACCTCCTTGTTCCAGGGACGTATAAGCACAACTTTGTCACTACTGGCCCGTGTAGAAAAGTAAGACAAGAATTAAAAATACACAGCTCTACCAGTCCCAATTGCTTCTTTGAAATTTTCTTAGAGTGACATAGGACATTTCCTTGCCTTAGGGTAAAATATATTCCTAAAGAAAAAAAAAAATCTATGTTCCTTCATCAGGATCTGTACATGTGTGTCTAGTGCATGAGTATTAAATATACACGAGCATGTGCATATGAGAGTATGTGTACACATGCACCTGACTAACTCTGTATCTTCCTGGGGCAAGTTAATAAAAGGAGGTTGCTTTTAAGTTTTAAATAATAATCTTACCAGATTTTTGATCAGACTCAGAGAAGTTTGCCTTATATCAGTGAGGCTATGACTAGTGCAATAAACAGTTTGGCCCTGTAAACGTAAAGCAGATTGCACAAAGGCAAGAGACAACTGCCACCTTTTGCCTGCACTGCAGATGAGGTTCCTTGCTGTTGGTATTGTACATTCATTGCTGACCTGCCCATCCCAAAGGAAACAAACCACGTTGCTGTTGTTACTTCAGCCAAGCCACCACCCCAGCCATTTAGTGGTTATCTCAGTGAACTGAACTTTCAGCATCCAGTGTCGAGGACAAAAAATTCGGGTGTTTTATCTCTCTGTTTCTGAAGTGTGGAAAAACGTAGATGGTGCCATTTTTTTAGTGTGTGCTGATTCATACGGGACCACGTGTGCAACAGCCTCACTGTTATGTAATAGTCTGCCCACACCATGACACGTATCTTCCCATCTTGCCTGCCTTTCTCATCAGCCTTGCAATTAAAGTCTGGGCTGATCCTTTCTGGCAGCTCACCATCTGCAAAACAGGAAGCACTGGCTTTGCTGTGATTTCACACTTCTCTTGATTAAGCTCGCTTATGTCTGAGAGCCTTGAGGAGAGCCATGTAACACGCGGTGGCTGCTGCTGCACTTTCTTTGGGGACAAACAGGGAGAAAGGCAATGGTGGCTCACTGCAATCTGGAATACCCAACAGTGCTGTCCGAATCTGTTAGTTTCTCTTATACTTCAAAGGCTGCGCGCTATGAAATGAATGGTCTAATTTCAACGCGGATAGCTCTACCTTCCTAGAGGGAATCGTGCATATTGTTTTACGACCTTGCAGCCTACTTCTTGGTGGATAGCGCAACTGGAAGGATGAGGCTGGCTCAAGCTCTGTGAGCAGCAGTATCCTTTTTAAATGACAATGGCTAGAAAATCAAATTCCCTCTTATTGCCGGTGTTTCTGTATATCACTTTCTACTTCTCAGGCTACAAGACCACAGCAAGGAGTTTGTTAAGTATTACTGTCAACAATCTGTCACTGTTACTTCTTAAGAGTGGCAGCACTGAGAGCAAGCACCCAGTGAAGGTTTTTTCAGATGTTTCCACAGTCAAATCACACTTTTTAAAAGGATGGTAAGGAGCTATTATGGCCATTCATCTTGCCTTGCTCCTTAGTAAGAACCTCACTAGGTAACGGTCAAATCCCCTTTCCATCTCACATGGACTCTCTAAGTGATAGCTCTGCCTGTAGAGAGCTATTTTTTTTCAATTAAAGACATTGTAAAGTGAAAGGACTACTGCTTCATTGTAGAAATTGTTCCACTTATTCCCAATATAAAAAAACACACTGCTTTTCTTGTTTATTTTTTCGTGTGGTCTCTGATACATACATAGTCCTCTTTTTATAATATGTAGACTAACAAACTTTTGCTTCACTTCACTGCTCTGACAATAAACTTCCCTCAGCTGGATATGATTATGACAACTGCTTCTCTTTCCAGCTTATTTTAACATTTTCTCCTACTACTGTGAATCTCCCTGGCTTAGTTGTCCTCACTGATCATCATGACCTTTTCCTAAGGGAGCAGGAGGGTTTCTTTTTAACATCACAACTCTTATATAGTGAGTTTTGCAAATACAACGCACTACAGAAACTCATTAGTCCATTTTCATCTTTTGGGAAGATACTGGCTACCCACAGTCTTTGCCTGTAACACTGCTTCAGCCCATCAGACTGCTTATCAATTTGATGAAGATTGGATGCAGAAACAGTACTTTCCATATCAAGAATGTGGGGTTTTTTTGACCGCATGGAATGCCTGAAGTTGTGGGTGAGAAACCCACAGAGGTTTAATCTCTGATTTGCTTTCATAGTGTATTCTCGAGAAATTTTTAAGCCTTAAGTTATTTCCAAAGTTGCCAAGGCATTACTGTCATGAAACAGCCTGTCATCTTCTTACCTTAATTCTTGATATTACCTGGAACTGTGGTTTTCCCTGTGCATGCAATTTCTTTTATGACACTAGCACTTATTTAATGTTTAATGCTTCTAACATTACTGGCTCTGCTCTGAAGGCTGCTGGGGATTACACCCTTAAGATGTTAGTACAGCGAGTTTCCCATTTGAGTTTGAAATATTTTTTTTTGTGGGGATCAAACTAAAAAGAATTGCTGGAGCTCCACAGAAAATGGTTCAGAAAAAAAACTGGAAATAGCCCTGTGATCTTGGGACTAGATTTGACATTACGGATTGGTAATTTTCATCTTGACACCATTTTTAAAAAGCATAATAATGTCAAACATTTTAATTAGATCAAATTGCAATATAATTTGATGAGTGTGTATGAATATGGTAAACAGATGCGATCAGGATTCTGTAGTGATTCATTATTGAGCTACGCCATGTAAAACAAGCATAATAACTCACAACGAACAAGTATTTCCTTAATACTTGCATTTTTTTCTAAGTTCTACTCAAGCCAATGTTGTCTTCTTGAATCCCAGTAAATTCTGTATAAAGGTGTTTTTGTGTAGGTCCACATATTGGTGGAGAGTAAGATGTTTGTCATCATAACAAAAATACGTACTCGTAATGTAGTCATTTGGAGATACACTGACATTTGTTATATGTCTCAAATGCTTAATTTGTTGGAGCTATTCTTGTTAAAAAGCACAAATTCTGAGTGTTTACTGATAATAACATCTATGCACCCATGAGACTCTGATTGTAATTTGTGAAGGTCTCTTTTTATGTTAAAGGTGTCTTTATTTATTGAATTGGATTCGAGGCTGCCTAAGAAAGGTTGTCCCTTTTAACTTCAGCAGTTAATAACTACTTTAGGACAATGAAAAGTTCCAGTAGTACAGGGATAACTTTCATCAAGACCTTAGTATATTAAAATACAAAAGAAGACCAATTGCTTCACGTTATCATATCTGTAAATAGCCTGTTGGATCAACCACTTTTGAAACATGCTTTGCACTAGCGCCTGCATTATTTCTTGACAATGTGAGATAGCATCAGAAGCCCTACTAATGCCAAAAGTGAGACTCAAGGTTTGAGTCATTACTCCATGCTCCAAGCATGGGAGAATCTATGCTAGGAAAAACAGACAGCACAAACAGAAGAAAAATGACTTTAACATATAGCACCCAACAAATGTTAGTTTTAGTAAGGTGGAAAAGAAAGGATGATTCCACAACAGGGCATTACCCAGTCATGTAAGTTTTTTGTTATGTGA